>VZUI01037178.1:0-37493 GCA_013401135.1 Cettia cetti | reverse complement strand
CAGCAGGGGAAGGATTTGTTTTGTGTCCCTGCTGTGTGCAGAGCTGAGTGACCCTGCCTGTGAGCTCAGAGCTGCACAGAGCCTGGAACACAGGAAAGCTCAAAATTCAGGCATCACAGGCTCCCTGAGACAGTTTTCTTCACAGCTCTGAATGAAAGGTGCCTTTCCCTGCCCAGTGCCCAGGGATGAGGCTGAGGGTGATGAGCTGCCCTTGGTCAGTGTGAGGCTGAGCTCTCTGAGATGTTTGCTGCTGACTCAGTGCTGCAGTGAAGGAAGAGCATTTCCATCCAGGCATCTCCCAAAATTATTAATCCCATGCTTCAGTGGAAGGAGAAATAGGTCCAAAAGAGATGCAGAACTTGTGTCAGAACACTCTTCTTGCTGGGCTCCCTGTACTTTGTTACGATTTTCAAGAAAACCCTCTAGACCCTTTTATAACTTTCAGAAGGGTAGAAAAGAATGAGGTGGGACTTAAGAACTATCTAGCTACCAGAGCAGCTACCTTTCATTTAATTCCTGCTCCACAGGCCTCAGAACTGTCAGCTAAGCTTAAGAGCTTATAATTTATTTCAGCTGGAAGGTAAGTAATTATATTTTTCGACGTGCCACCTTTTACTTTGCCTTGTTCTAAGAGATAGAGTTGGCAGATTAAGGGCCTTTTCTTTAATTTATGTTCATCAACAAGTCTCTCATCAGTTTCTCTATAATTTTCTCTCTTGCACTGATAACTCTGAGCATGCATTGTACCCTTGCTGAGCAATGAGGGGACCTAAATCAGTGCTGGGTCCCTGAGAAGCTCCAAGACTGCTCTGCAGAAATTTGGCCTTTTCTAAACCCAGGAGGAGAGCTGGCTGAAAACTGAGCTGACTTGGAGGACAGTCCAATTTCCACTGAAACCTCAGTGGTTTTTTCTGAAGCTGTCAAAACAAGCACCATGTTTAAGTACAGGTTTAAGAGGGAGGAGATGATTAGAGATAGAAGTTTACCTTAGTGTCGACTAAGGACAGGTAGCCCTGAACACCAGTGTGTTCAGCTTGCTTATTTTTCTAGTCCTTGTTGGCTGCCTTCCTCCTCTGCCTTGTCCTTTGCTTCTGCTTTGTCCCTGGCATGTTTTCAGGTGTGATTTTGCTGTTCATGTATGGGTGGTGTGATCTGTGTGTATTTTTTAACTGCCTAACATAATCTGAGAAATGCTCCAGTGTGTTGTTCAGTTCCAGATTGTGGAATTCCTGGTGTGAAAAGACCAGGTGACCCTGCCTAATTTTCTTGTTTAAAAAACATTATCTTTCCATAAATAAGAGCTTCACAAAACTCACTTGTTGAAACCTCAGATAAAAAGGGATCTTCCCAAGTGTGCAAACTGCTGCCATTAATTTGTTTAGAATGTCAATTTTTCATTTTTTTCCCCTGAAGTTGACTGGTTTTGTAGCTGAATAATAACTCCAACTGGTTTTAAAGTGACACAGGATCATCTTTCTCCATCCTAGGAATGTCTGCATTTTACCAGTGCTTCCCATTCCTTTGGATACTATGGCAACTGTGTGTGTAAAATTTGTGTGTAAACCAGCAAATGAAGTTTTATATGACGTGAAATATTATGAAGCTTTATATTATGTGAAAAGGGGACAGTTGCATCACCTGGATCTCTGCATATTTGGTGCTAGGATTTTATACCATAGAAACACTTTTTCCTGGGAAGCAAATAAAGCTGTTTGTCTTCTTCATCTACTGAAGCTGTGTGCAAGAAATATAAAATTTGGAACACCTTTTTTATTTTTTACCTAAAATTCCTTGACTTCATTCAGCTGAGGGATGTGGCAAATGGGTACTTGGGGATAGTGTGTGCAGATTGAAGAGGAAAACCACTTTTAACAGAGCTCTGGAATATATATATATAGTTATATATATAAATTCCTTTTGGTTTTGTGATGCTGCACATGGTCTTACAAATCTGTATCTTAAAATTTATTGAGGAAGAAGGTGCAGTGATGTAATTGGATTCACTGCACCTTGGGGGAACAGCTATAAAGATCTCTATTGTAGCACGCAAGGCTTGGAGTGCCATGAAATTTTTGTGTGCATTAAAAGGAGCTGTAAATGCAGCAGGAGCTCACAGTGGGGAATCTGCCAATGGCAAAACATCGACTGCCCAGCATGGGGCTCCCCTAAGCAGAGGCTTTGCTGATTAGAGTGAAGATCTCTTTTTTAGCTCCATTGACATTGTAAATGGTATGCAGATATAAATAAGCTGCCTCAGGTTGCTGCTAAAAAGCTTGGGGTGGTGATGGCAAAGGTTTGGGTGTTATCCTAAAGAGGCACATCACATGCTTCATCTTTTGGGAATCTGCAGACAAATGGAAGTGTTCAAAGGGTGGAAAGAAGGAGAGAGACAGAATATGTAACTGGTGAGGACAGGCTGAGTGAACTGTGGGGTTTTAGACTAAAAAGGGCTCCTGTGACTTTGCAATATGTAAAAGTTCGTTGGGAAGAAAATTTTCATGAATTATTATCTGGCTGTTGCAGAAAATAAGGGAAGTGAATAATGAATTTTGACTTAGGAAATGCTTTCAAACTCCAGAGACTGTGAAACATTAGAGCTGGTTGCTTGTGGAAGTCATGAAATGTGCTTCACTGATTAATTCACTGTGGGTTAAAGCCCAGTGGGATGATTTATAGTAAAGGCAGATAATAAATGCTTTTTATCCTGCCTCAGAACAGGGGAAAGGGAAACAATCACTTGAAGTCACTGTCAGCTCTTTCAGCTCATCTCCATCTGCACGTTAAGATGAACAGATATTTACAGAGCTGCTGTAGGTTTCATTAACACTACAGAGGGTATAATTTTCTTGCCCATCTGTGTGAGAGCACCCAGACGTGACACCACTGCTGCCCCAGAAAAGCAACTCAGTGTTAAAGCTGGTGGCAAACACAGGACAAAATGTCATTCTGCAGGCAAGACAGCTGTAGTCTTATCAGAGATGTCCTACAGAAATAAATCTGCTTTTTTGTCAATTAATGCTCAAAATAGGTTTTGAGTATGAAGATCCTGATGAGTATATATCAAATTTCTTATTGGGATTAAGGAAGAGGTAAATTGGGCAGAAACATGCTAGCTGCTGTTATTCAACATTTGGAGACCAGTGCACAGGGAATCACTGGAAATGCAAATGAGCAGATCAAGTTGGGAGTAGAAGAAAGATTCCAGCTCTAGCCTAGAAGCAGACTCCAGATATCTTAACACTCAATGTCTTGCTGAAGGAGCTAGATCCTAAAATGAGATGAACATTTCACTCTGTTGAATTGTATGGAAATTTTGGAATCCCAGAGGCTCATTTTATCCAGTGCAGACACTGTGTGTGCTAAGCCAGGAAAGGAGCTGTGGTGTTGGTCCACCTTTGTCAGAAACTGAGCTGTGCCCCAGTGGAAAGTGTTTTCTGAACTGATTAAAAGTCCTGAAAAACAAAAGTTATGTATTGAACTTGTTTACAGTTTTAAAACTTCCAAACAGAAAAAGCAATTTAAATCACTGAGCACTTTAAATATAATTATATCAGCATGAAGAGAGGCTTTACTTTAGGAATTTGTTAGGAAAACAAACCAAAACCAAAAGATTTTTATTCTACAAATGTAAAATTAGTTGTGTATTGCAGCACCAGATAAAATTTAACAGCTGCTTTTAAGGATACCAAGTTTTTTGTGCATTTTGTGAGATTGATACAACCCTAGTGACAGGCCTCCAACTACACCAGTAAAACACTGCTGGGAGAGTAAAGCACTGGCAAACTGCACAGGGAAAGGAATTTATGGCAATGTAACCCTCCAGCTTAAACATCTGATGTTGACACTTCCATTTTCATAAAATACCTATGAATGATAAAATATTTATTATCCATAAAATAGCGTTAATTCATTGCGTTAACATTTTCTTTGTACTTTTACTTTTCCTGATGTCCTGTTTGGAGTGAAAAGCTGATGTCAGAGGTGGTGACAGTGTGTTTATTCCCCATCTCTTTTATAACATATTAATTCTTCTTCAATGTTTAGGCAGGTAGCATGTACTGTCCCAAACTGGGGCTAATTTCAACAGAGCTGTGACAGGCATGAACCTGGTATTCCAAGTGCTGTTCCTGGGACATCTTTTCAAAACCTGAAAAAAATGAATTAAATAACAGGCAAGGTCTCTTTTTTAAAAAGGACATGTAAGGTTTTATTTCATCTGGAATACCCCCTTCAATCTCACTTCCTCCTGCTAGGTTTGTTTTATATTTGATTAGTTCTAGGAGATGGATTTTGACATTTGAAGTATGTGTAATAGAAAGAGAATAATGACATAGCTGGGATTACAGAAAAATATTTGCCCTTGAAAATGGTAATGCATTGTTAAATACCGGTTGCATCATATCTGAGTATAATAAAATCAAAGTGGAAATTGAATGATTGTGTGGGGAATGAATAGTCTCAGTATGTGACAGAAGAAGGGACCTTGGCAATTCTAGCAGTGCAGCACAGCTGAAAATGGATTTTGTAGCATGGGCTCACTGGCTTTCCAAACCTGTATTTTGTTTTGAGTCCAACATTATAAAACAAATAAAATAATACCTGTATTAAAATTGAAAAAAAATTGAAAAACACTTGAATTAAAAATAACTAGTGATCTTCCAGTCAGTTCAGCCCTCCCATAAATCCTTGGATCAGCTCCCCCAGGAGCCATGGAGTGTTGATTCCTCAAATGAGGGCTGTGTTTATCCTGTTGCTGCTGCTGAGGGGTTAAAGTTTGTTTTGCTGGGGTTTGGAAGTTGGAAGTGGTTTGCAGGGTGGCTCCTGTGGGAGCTGTGTGGACACAGCTGGGCTGAGCTCAGGGCTGGAGCAGGAGCCCAGAGCGTGGCAGAAAGAGGGGAGAGGATTGATCCTGTTTCCCGTGACAGCACCTGCAGTGCCTGCACCTTGGGCTGCATATCTCAAGAATCTCCACATCCTTTTCCTTTGTGGCAGGATTGGGGAATTACCCATGACAGAAGATGCAGCCCACTATTGCCCCTTCCCTGCGTGGACACACCAAGCAGCTTTCTCTGCATCTCTGCTCCCATCCTGTGCACTTCCCAAGCATGGGAACTGTTTTTCCTCCAACCCAAACGAAGATGAGACTTGATGCAGATCTCTGGGAACCCCTTCAGAGAGGGACTTTGGGAGCTCAGCTGCTGAAGGTTGCAAGTCTCAGAGGATTCCCTGTGCTCTGGTATCTTCCTTTCCCTTGTGCTCTGGCTGTGCTGTGACATCTCTTAGGGGACACTGATTTTCCTGGCCCCTAGAACAGCTCTCCCTCACTCTGGGGTTCCCAAATGCACACAGGCAGCTCTCCACCCTTCCCCTCACTCACAGCCATGTCTGCTCTGGTGTGATTTCCAGGGTTGGCCTTTCAGATTTCCAACCTCACTGATCTTGTGGTGTGCTGTGTGCCAGCTGACTTCACTCTAAAGCACAGAAGTGCCCCTTCTGATTCATCTTTCTCTCCTGTGGCTGGTGTCATTCAGCCGTGGAGGATCCTTCAACAGCTTTCAGTGTTCTTTCAGTTCCTGTTTGCACATCTGATATTGAAAAGCTTCTGTTGTTTAAACATGCAGGTCTTTGCAGGGAAACTGACTTTCCTGATTGATGTGGCTACTCATTGTTCTGCAGTGGCTTTTTTTTTTTTTTTTTTTTTTTTTATGAAGAGGCAAAGTCCATAATTCCAGACAAAATTAATCATTTGCTCCTTAAATGATCCATCAAGTTGTGTGCTGTCACATGCTTCTGAGAGTGATGTCTCAGACACCTGCTCCAGGGCTGGTACTTCAGAATTTCTGGGGGTAATTGTTGGAGAACTTTTGTGGAAAAAATCATGGAAATAGGCAAGTTAATATATACATATATGTTATATGTGTATCTTAGTAAATATGCACATATATATTTGTATATAAATACAGTTATTAGATACATATGTATATTATGAATACTTAGGGTTAGCATATGGAATCTGTAGTGGAATCTGCTCCTAGAATAGTCAAAATAATAATCTTTAGAGGATAAGGAACTGGTAGGAAGTTGCTTGAGATTTTTATGAAATAAAGTCTGAGTGAGACAAGAAATTAAATCACCCACCAACTGAGTGGATAGTGAGGCCAGAGGAAAGACTGAGCACTGGAATTAAGTGACTCTGGTCCCTGAGATGGTTTTCTCAACAAGCACAATGGAAAATAAGAGTTAAAGGACAAGTTTAGCATCAGGGATGGCAAGAACACAAAGTGATAGTAACAGCTGTACTGGCTAAATGTGGGCAAAAAATATTGTGCAGTAAAAGATGGATTGTTAGACTAATAAATGAACACATGGTGTAAGGGGGCACTGAGAATGGGCTGAATGTGTCAAAAATGAATAAGCAAAAGAGTGTTGGCTCTGGTTTTGTAGATGTTCCAGCTCCTCTGAACTGCATATTTTTGTGTAAGGACTCACACTGGGATGTTAATCAACATATCCAGCCATTAATCTATTTTATAGGTGCAACATCACTGTTGTTGATGTCAAAAAATACGTCTCTAGAAGTGCTAGTGAGTCATAGTTGGGACTATACAGTTACCAGTGGATACTTTTCCATGAGTTCAAAAGGCTTCCTGCAGAAAATCAGATGTGCAGCAAAAGTTGCTGATGGTGCTGATGCTGGTTTAGAATATGGTGTGGTCAAAGTGATAAAATTGACAAACTGCAGGGAAAATGCAGACAGCTTATTCCTTCATCTCCCTCCAGCATACATTCTGTGCTGTTCTAAAAATTTATGCAAATGTCAGTAATATAGAAAATAACCTGTCCAAAGTAGTTCTAGGTTGGGTTTTTTTTAGTGAGGCTGGTTGCTTTTTGCCCCTTATGGATTCATTTATGCTTGAAAGTTCAGGGAAATGAGCCTCATGCAAGACGACTATAATGTATTTTCTGGGTTTGTGCTTTCTCAATGGGTCACAAAGGAGCTGTTCTGAAGAAATCTTGATCCTATGAAGTGGCTGTTTTTATAAGGCTCTTCAAACAGAAACTGTACTTCACAGAAAATATTTCCATTTCATAATTCTCCCACTCCTGTCCCTTTCCATCAGTTAATTAAACTTTTATTAAATGTTTATAAAACCAAAACCATTTGACTATTTGGAAACTATTTGTTCTAACTATAAAGAGGAACTTGGGGAGCAGAGCTTGGCACAAGCATTAAAGCTGCAGTTCCTGAAACTTGTCCCACTTGTCTTCAGCCAGCTTATGAGTTAAAGTTGGTGTGTGTAAGAAGGAGAGAGAAAAAGAAGCATGCAAAATGACAAAAAGGAATAAACTGAACCAGGCTGGCTGCTCCAAGAGCCAGCTGGGTGTCATTAGGAGCTTCATAGACTGGTATTCACACACCTGAAAAACCCTGCCTTGTTCTGCCTCATGTCCTGGGAAAATGGTTCCTCCTGTCTGGAGCCCAGGTTTGCTCTCAGACCCATTTCCCACCCAACTTTCCCATCCTTACTCAGAACTTTGCCATCAGGACAGAGAACCCTCACCCTGGACAGTTTAAATCTGAAAGGAGGCTCTCTGGTTCATTTAGGTGATGATCTAGTCCAGTTCATTGTGGTAAAAAATGTCCCTGATATAGAAAATTAGTAAAATAGTCCTCCACCATACAAAAGGAATGGTGGGAGAGAGACTAGAACTGAGAGGAAGGCCTTTAAAGCCAACATTTAATTATATTTGTGCCTTTTGAATGCAATGCACTAAAGTGGGAAAGGAAAGACTGCTTCCCTCTTACTTTTTCAGTAAGAAAGGAATAAAATGTCTCCAGTGTGCAGTGAGAGTGCTCATATGGGAATCCTAGAGGCATTGCTGGAGCCTGCCTGAGTGAGAACAGCAGGATGGGAGCCCTGAGGGGCAGCACTGATGTGCACTGAAAGAGATAATGGAGGAGTGGAAAGCACCATCATTTAAAGGACACGTCACGAGGGAGTGTCAGGAGGTGTTTCTACAGATGAAGATAAATTGCCATATGCAGTTGTCCCATCAGCCAAGAGGAAAAATAAATTTTACTTATGAAAAATAATAGACCTGCCTTTGTAGGAATGGTGCAATGCAGGGTGCAAAGTGGTCCTGATGGACTTCCCCCAAACCAAAACTTCACTGAGAGCTTTGAGTTTATAAAGGCAGCCAGGAAGAAACTTTATAATCTCAGTTTCTCTTTTGCAGTTGTTTCTCTTTGCTGTACAACGCAGCCATAATTCAGGTTTCCATAAGTTTTCAAAAAGGCTTGGCCTTCACTGCCCTTGTTTTTCAACAACTGATTAATGGTCATTTTGGACTTGCACCACTGAGGTTATTTTAACTGTAGAGTAGGGCACGATTTCAGCCCTGCCCTCAGCTGAACATCTTTGGGCTCCTGTGCCACTGCACCCCAGTGGGGCTGGAAATGAGGTGGGTTTTGGTGGTGCTGTGTTGCAGGTCTCACCCCCTCGTTTTCCCTCGGGTTTGCTCTGTCATTTCTCCACCTTGGCAGGCACTGCACTTTCTGCTACACCCCACTTCTTTTACTGGCACTGCACCCTTGTTCTTTAGTCAGGCTCAAAGAGAGGGATTTTTAGAAACGTGAAGAAAGCTCAACTTGAATTTTACTGGGTCTTAACTCAAATGTTTTTATTATATCAATGAATGGAAATCTGGGAGCCATTAGAAAAGCAGTGGCACTGAAATGGCCTCAAATTCACCCTTGATCCGGTAATTATGCTTTCCAAGATACCATCTCATTATCTAAAACTCAACTGTGTCATTAGTTATATCTCATTTTTGTAATTACAAGCTATATATTTGTCATATCTGTGGAAGCAGAAAACATTGCCATGATAAATCTATGGTTTATGCAGCTTCAGCAGGAATTGCTAATGAGCAAATCTTCCTTTCTGTCTCTTTCTAATTTTTTTTTCTGAAAAGCTTTTCCAAACAAACTCCTGCAAATGGAAACTGAGCCTGAAAATTTAAATGGTGAAGTGCCCCCCTCAGGCTTTCTTCTTGTTTTTCTTTGAGATATCTATGTTAATAGACCATGATAATAAATTCCCTGAATTTGCTTTGTTTTTCTACTCTTAAAGATATCATTCTTCTTTCTTCCACAAATAATAATGTGAATGCAAATGTCAGAGAAGATTAGTGCAGCTACAAAAACAATAATCTCAGCAAGCATCTGTTGTCATAGGAAAACTTTGCACACTGGAGGAAAGCAAAGCTGAAATTCAGAATCTCTATTCTTGCCTTACAATGTCTGTGCATTTGTAGTCCCCAAAGTGAACTGTCCTGGCTGGATGGTGAGAGCAGAACATTCAGGATGTGCTTTTTCCACATCAACACCTGGAGTTTGGTGATTTGGGTTTGTTTTTTCCAGCTGTGTTCTTCTTTCCCATCTGAGTTATACATTATAAAATCACTTTGGGTGTCTCCATGAAACCATAACCAAACTTCACTGCCAGAGGAGTTTTATGCATGGCCTTCCTTACCCTGAGAAAGGTTTCTCTGTGCTTCTGGTGCCCTCCTAAATTATGTTTTCCCAGTCTTTCCTCTTACCCTATGTGCTCTCTGTGGGCTGTTTTTGTTTGGTATTTTTTCCCCTCATCTCCCCGTTGATTTTGATTTCTCTACTGCTATTTTCAGTTCAATTCTCACTGCTTGCCTGGATCTCCATGCCCATGATATGCTCCCAGCTCTCCAGTGGACATCCATGTATGAATAATCTCTGCTTTCCAGCAGGTCACAATTCTTGTTTAAGATCATTTTTCCCATCTTCCCTCTGAAATGCACAGTAGGACATTTCTTGTTTATTTGCATGCTTTTTCCTTGCTGCTGTTATTGCTAAAAAAGCCAGCCAAACAAATTAATATTTGGAGTGGGGCAGCAGTGTGGAAGGTACAGTCTGAGCTCAGGATACAGCAATGAGCTGTAACACAACACTTATTTTACAATGATGTAAAAACATCCACCAAACATACAGAACTACTGCTAAGTATCAGAAGCATAAGAATTGAAAATCCTTTTGCTCAATGTCATGCTGGCTGTGAAGATTAATACTTAGATCACTTTTTTTATAAAAATACAGCACTGACTTTCAAGACTGAGGAGGTTTGTTTTTTATGGAGGTGATGATGTGTTTCATTTTTGCTTGGCAAAACGGTGACGGCAATTTACTGGATTTGTTGCTTTTATGACCCGTAGATGCAGAGTGTGTGTGTGCCAGCATGCATAATCCCAATTTTATTCCTTTATGCAGCTAGAGTAAGAATAAAAAGATTTAATACTGTGATGTCATTCACACTAGGAAGCCTTGCAATGAAGGGTAGGAAAACAGCTGTAGTCACCTCATGGAGAAAAGAATCTTCAATGCAGCAGCAACTGCACGTGACTGTAGCATTGTGCTGCTGCAGAGGAGCCCTTTGGGAATGTGCCAATGGGGATCACAGCTCCTCAAGCACAATTTGAGCAGATATCTGTTGATTTCCTAAGGAGCCATGAAAATACATTGCATTTTTTGGTGTGTTTCCATTTTGGGTATTGCCACAGTTAGTTGGTTATTTCCCTTCCCAATCAATCTTTGCTTCTGGCTGAGTGAATGATCTCTTTCCATGTCATCGTAATCATCAGTGCTGAAGTAATTGATTTCATTTTGAGGTAATATTTTGTTGTTTTCACAGCCTGCCTTCCAATCCTATTCTGCATTGTGCTTTGTGTATGGAGGGAAAAAAATCAATATTATTCCAAGGGAGTTCTAATAAAATGACAAAACATTTCAGTATTTCTGTTTGCCTGAGGCAGACAGATTTTTTTTTACATCCATAACACTGGACTTAAGTTTGTATCTGTAGAATTGAACTTAAGTTTGTATTTATCTAAAACTAAAATCCTATTCAAATAATATATTAAATTGTTCCAGATGCAGAGTGTTGCTTTGTTGACAACAGATGTCTGTTCTGGGAACAACAATATTGGTATCTAATTAGAGCTTACATTGTGAAAACTGTGTCTAGACTTCATAGGAGATATTGTGATTTCTGCAGAAATAGAGAAAAAGACCTAGAGGATATTGGCACTGCTCCACAGGGCTGAAAAAATCCCAGATATTTTTTCAATTAATAGTTATTGAGATTAAGTAAAGAACTACAAAAACCATGTATTTTTGTAGTCTACAGGCCCCCACTGGGCTGTGGGCTGTTTCTAGAGTCCTGCCATGCTCACAGTCTGTCCATGGCCCCGGGAAAAGCAGAGCATGAAGAGAAGGGTTTACTTTGCCAGGCTCTTTCCCTTTCCTATCACCCATCTCGTGTCTTTTTTAGAAAGAAATCTGCTAAAATAACTGTGTAGATCTACAGGGAACAAGGTCGGTTTATGAAAATCCCTTTGTATATTTTAATTCAAATTAAATTCATATTTAAACTGTTCTATTTAGCTAAAATGTAAATTCAGATGCTAAACTGAACCAATCTGTCTGCTGCATATGCTTTATCATCGAACTGTCTTGACAACCCTTGTTAATTTAACATTTGCATAAACTGTACAGGCTAATAATAATGATGATGATGGAATTAGCCTGTTAGTATCTTATTTTTGTTGTATGATTTTAATCTCTGTAGGAAGGAAAACCACTCTATCTTTTGAATTAGTCAATGACTCTGCTTTACTATTATTAGCTATTTGTATGTATTTGCCTCCCTAGATAGCACAGCAAAGCCTGCTGGTTTCCTTGTGGGGAATCTTGTCTGTTGTGCTTGTCATCTCAATTATTTTATCATTTAACAGTAATATTTTAGCATGTTTAACTGACCTTCCTCTGAAATGCACTCAGTGTTGAATCTGGTTGGCAGTAATTTGCAAAGTAATCATGGACAACACGATCACGCATCTCCTGTGCCCTGTATAAATCCTTTAGAAGTCAGGCAATGGACTCGTGCAGGGAAGTTGGTGCTGAGCAGCCAGCAGGGCAAGGGAACAGGGATAAAAGTAATCCTACAGCCTCTGAGATCCTGAGTTTTTTCAGTTCCACTGCTCTCTGTCCTTTTATAAGATAGCTAAATTTGGTGGTTAACGTATTTCTGTATTTTTCTGTGCTGCTATACCAATTCCCCTCCCTTTTTATATCAGAAATGCATCAGGAAAAAAACAGGTAATTTTAAATTTTGTAGTTTTTGTATGAACTGTTAAAGATCTCTAGAATGCAATTGAAGACAATTTCTAAAATGAGTAATTTTAAGACTAATTGTATCTGTACAAGAAAGGAAAAATAACTTTTAAGTAGTTATATGAAATTTATACATATACTCAAGAACATCGTTTCACATGTAAAATGGTTTGTTAAGCTAGTTTTAACTTCCTATTAGGATTTTCACAAGAGCAATTAGAAGCATATAGTTTTGCCAAAACCCCTCATTTAACTGGTTTGACTTCAGTTTCCATTTCCCTTCTAAACTGATCCTTTTTTAGATAATGCGAGGGAGCAGGACATGTGACTGAGTGAAGTTTGAAATATCTGCTTTATAATTACAGCTTTTAAATTATAGGAAAAAGGAGAGATTCCCTTTAATTTTAAACTTTGTTTTTACGTGTGGGGAGCAAAGCACAGGAGTACAGCAACATATTGCTGATACATTTAACATTGCCATTGCAATGGTATGCTCACAGAGGGATTTAAAAAATAATAATAATAATAATAAAGTATTAAAGAAAGATTGAGAAACTCCAGTGGCCATTTTGAATGATGTGAGAGAGACTTTCCTGCTGCAAATCCTTGCCTGCCAGCCTGGCTGGTTTTGGTCTGTGCTCTCAAGGTTGTGTTGGCCATGCTCATTCTTTCCAGCCTTGCTTTTGTTGAGGGCCTCTGTTGCTGTTGGACATGCAATAAAGAGCCTGACTCCAAGGTAGTAGAAGGATCAGAAAAGGTTTTATTTTCAATTCACCCAGCCTTTTTATAACATGCTGTGCTAAGAAAGCATATAATTAGTCTGTAAATAAACACCTCTCTCCATTGGTTAAATAATAGAAACAGCACCTGGGAGAGGAATTGTTATGAGAAACCTAGAAATGTTTCTGAGAGGAGAAATACTGTTAGCATGAATTGTCCTTGAGTGAGAATTCTTTCAAGAAATCTTCTCATGAGAAGGAAAATCAGCTACTGACAGGCTGAAAACTTTACAGACTCAAAAAATCAGAGGCACAGGGCCCCAAAGCCATGAGCATTCCCCAGCTGGGAGCCTCCCACCCTGCTGCTCCTGCCCCCTGTCCCAGCATCCAGCTGCCTCCTTCCTGCGAGCCTGCTCCCCTTTCCACAGCTCTGGCACCAGCCTGGGCACCCAGTCCAAAACCATTGCATAAGGAGTGTGACTTGTACAGTGCACAAGTGGTGTGTGGGTGCAGGCACATCTTGGGGAGAGTGGAGAGATGGGCTGGGTAAAAATAGACATTGCAGTAGGTGCCAAAATGAGTGAGTTACATTGTCGGCTGAACAACGAAACCTGATCCCCCTTCCCCTGCCCACCTGCCTCCCCCAGCTCCTAATAACTGTAATCCAATCAAATAAACCACACAAGCTGAAAGGAAGTAGAAGCTGGCTTATTTTCTGTCACTTCTCAAGTATTCAAGCATTTCACCTGAAGTGAATTTTTCGAGTTTGTGAAACATTTTAATGGGCAGACAGAAAGCATTGGTCAGTTCTCTCTGTGTACATCCATATATATATAGACACACACAAAACCAAACACAAATCTACATGAAGGACCATGATTCACTGGCTTGTTTAAGGATCATGGAACTGCTTTTAAAGATATGTTAAATAGCCAGCAGGGTGGAAGTTGTGTATATGTGTATAGATTTTTTTTTTTAATCTGTGCTGAACTAGTGTCAGAATGTGGATTTGATGAGTCGTTTTGTATTAGTTGTAATTATGGAACATTAGTGCAAATAAATCATGTACACTGGGATATACCTAAAGGTAATGTTATTGATTGCACCTGACATTTTGATAATAAGCTCCTGTTGAAATCATACAAAAGGTAATTTTAAATCTTATATCTTTGTCAGAGTTATGGCTTTATGGTCAAAACATTAATTAGTTTTATCCTACAGCTGTGATGCAATTTAATTTTGCAGTGTTGGAAAGACAGCTCTGCGTATGAGAGGCTAAGTTAAAGATGTTCCTAATGGGGCACTGATGTGGAGAGTTGCCAAGCCAGACCTTCAGATCCTTCCAGGGCTTTCAGGTGCAAATATCTACCTCTTAATACCTCTTAATATTGCATTGGCTGGCAAAATGCTTTTAAAAATACTGTCTGTAGGGACTTCCATCTTGCACCAATCTATAAACCACTGGTCTGTGCTTCAGCTTGGGGATTTGTGACACAATTTCTGTATTTGACTTGGAGCCAAGGCAGAGCTGGGACTTTGCAAACCAGCTCTCCTGTTACCAGCCAGCTCTGGCTCAGCCTCAGAGTTTGAGCACAGAAAGAGGCTCCTGTGTGTCAGAAATTACCAGAATGAGTGTGGGCTGGCTGGGAGAAGTTCACAGGGTTAAGAAGGGGACAAGGAGCTTGGTTTTCTCCTTAAAAGGGGTTATTTGCTAAGATGGGCAACACCATCCCAGTAAAGTGCCTGGTGGTCCTCTAGTCCTGTGGAAATCCAGTGGAAGTCTCTGGATCTGCAGAGGGAACAGGTTTAATCTGTCTGAGCAGCCACTGATGGGCACTGGAGAGAGCTGCCAGCACCCCTTGTTTTCCAGCTCTGCTTTGCTCCTGTATTGCAGGGAAAGGCCAGGAAGCTTGGAGAAAACAAGGGAGCTGGCAGGTCTGAGCTTTCAGCAGCCTGAGAGATGTCCCCACCTAAGGAACTGCTTTGAGGCAGGTGACAAAGGGATGTGTGATGTGTCCACTTTGTGGAAACAGCTCTTTCAGGTCTGTGCAGTGCTGCTGTGCTGCCTGTTTTCCCTTGTGCTGCTGACCTACAGGGTTCTTGCTGTGATGGGTGAGCTTTGTTTCTCTAGCAATTAGAGAAATATGCTATTTACTAATTAGGAATGCAATAGCAAAAGGTTTGTTTGTTTTGGGTTTTTTTTTTCCTGAGAGATTTAGCAGTGGAGGTTAATTGTGCTCAATAGACCTGTGTGTGATTATATAAATTATAAATTATTTAAAATGATGCTTGTGATTCCATGAGCTTGGCTACCGAGCATCTTGTGGGAGGGAGGAAAACTTTTAATGATTTGTTTGGCACAAAAAAGCTTAACTTGAATGCTTGCTGTTCGTGTTTGTAATGCATTCACCTTGGTCTCTCAAAATCAATCAGTGGGCCAGCGCTTCAAATCTTTGAGATCCTTGAGGCAAGCTGTTTTGACTTTATGAAATCTTAGCCTGGGAGGGATAAAACACTGCATGTAAACAAATGCAGGAGTTATTTACTGCAGTTTACAGATAGATGGGCAGCATGGGCAGAGCCCAGCATGTACCTTAAAGACAAAACACCTCATACCAACCTCAACTTACCAGCAGAGGAGAAAACTCACACGGGGTATTAACTCACATGTGACTTCTTATTGTAAATATTATGGTCATACTGGGATATTTTTTCTTAACTCCTCTCAGTGCTGTCTTGGTTAGAAGCACACGACTGACTCATTCCTGCATCTGGGTATTGACGTCATTGTGATGCACTTTTCATTTCTAGCATGAGTGTTTCAGTCTCTCCAGTATGGAATTTAAATGAAAACATGATGCCCTTTATTATTACTGAGAAGTAAATGAACTAGAAAAATTACATTCATGGGCTTTCCAGCTCATTCTCTATTGCACTGAACATATTGGACATCAGAGCCTGTCAACACAGTCATCTGAAACTGTCTCCTTCAGTGTTTCACTCCTAAGAGCCTGAATTATTCATCAGAGATTTTACTATGTTAACATATTCTTATGATCACGTTGACTTTAATTCCAGTGCATGAAAAAGGAAGTTTGCTGTTTCTCTTTGCATAAAAGCAGATAAATGTATTAATGCTTTGTCAGACACTTTCTAAATCCTTTGTAGCCAGTCAGAGCAGAACAAAGCCCAAAGTAATGTCAGATCACATCAAATTAAAGTGTTTACAACAGCCAAGGTGTGATGGTGAAGCTAGCTAGAACTAGTGAAGAAGTTTCTAGAGGTCTGGATGGGGAAAGTTGAAGTGTTTTATTCTTCAGGGTGGGCAGTCTGCAGCAGGATGCATTCCATGATCAGTCCACATGTGCCCTCCATATCCCAGCACTGGGGCATGGGGAGTCAGAAATGCCCTGGGCAAAGCAGAATATTTGAAGGTCTGAAGTTCTGATTCAGTTACTGCTTGGGAAAAGCATGAGAGGTGTTTTTGTTTTTGTTTTATCTTCTTTGGTGACAAAATAAATGCATTCTAGAGAGTTTATCTGAGCTGATGCTCAAGGGTTTCTTTATGACAAGGGACAAAGCAAAAGCAAATTGATGTTTTAGGAGGAGAAATCACATTCTGTGGTGTCAGAGGACAGAAAGGCTCTGATGACTTTTTCTGAAACCTTATCAAAAGTGTGATAGCTATAGGCCTATTTAGAAGCTTGAAAATCAGTTTTCAGAGTGAACACGTACACATGTTCATAACACACAAAATGATGTCATGGTTTTAGTTTTGCCAGAGTAAGTGAAGGTTATCCTGAGGCAGCGCTCTGAGCCAGAGCCCTGCATTTCCCCTGCTTTGAGTGCTCACTTGGAGAGAAGGACAAGCGTGGGTTTATGTGTTCAAAATGTTTGTTTTCATGTAGCCATAAAGCACCACGAGGGTCATTTCCAGGTCAGCTCAGAATGAGAGCTCTTGTCAAGGGATGTGTGCTCCTGCTGCGGGAGCTCACAGGGTGGTGACAGCGAGCAGCAGTGGCATTCCTGGCTCTTCACATGCTCTTACTTTTGGGGAGAGGCCCAGGGCTGTGCACAAAGCTAAATAAACTCGGGGTGAACAGAACCCAGCAAGTGCATTTTGAGCTCCAAGAGCCTTTCAAACAACTGAACATTACTGCTTATGCAAAGGAGATCTCAAAAAATAGTGGTGATGTTTAAATGTGGGTCGAGTATGAATTTCTTAGATACTAAATTTAAGCATAAGCATGAAGTAGGCCAAATAGCAGGATTGTGGGTTGGTTTTCGTTTGGGTTTGGGGGTTTCCAGACTTGTTCCCATCTAATTTCTTTCTTTTTCTTGGGTTTTGGTCTGAATTGGATTGAACCCTATTTTTTTAAAGCTTCAATGATTTGAAATTGTTTAGAAAACTTATTTAAGGAGCCCCAGTTCACAGACCTTGACTAAGTTGTGTCCACTGTCAGTTTAGGGGATGTCAGCAGAGGGAAGTTGGGATGTGTTGAGCACAGGTCTCCGTGAGGAGCTCCTGTCCACCTGGCTCTTCCCTGGTCAGTTTGAAGGGCAGTGATGGAATCCCACCCCCAGGCACCCCACCCTGGCCGAAGTCTGGGCTTTGCAGTCCACACTCCGCAGGGTTTCCTTGGCTGCTGCCTGTCCAGGAGCCCTGGGAAAGGAGTGTCTGTGTTTCCCCATCTGAAGGCAGTGGGGGAGCCTTGCCAGAGCCTCCAGAAGCTGAACAGAACTGAACTTTCCTTGTTCTCCAGGGGGAAACCCTGGAAGCAGCAGAACAGTCTTTTCCCACTGACTTTTGCTAGATGAAGCAAATCAGCAGTCTGGTAATTATAATCTGTCTGTTTTGAAAACTATTACTCTCAAGCACTCAGCAAGCACAGGCTTTTGATATGTATATTGACAATACATGTCTCAAGTACTGCCATTTCTTTTGGAATATTAAAGGAAAAAACTATTTTAAAATTCACTGCCTTGAGATATGTATTTTTTATAGTGGGCACATTTATGTAAATTCAACTTAATTTCTAATGTTCATATTTTGTGAATGTGTATTCAACGTATATATTTAATTGTAGTTGGGAAGGATTCCTGTATTGTGCTGATTGGTACTGCATTTCATTGGTAACAAAATCAAAACAGAAATGCATGCCTAAAAGTTTGTATGCTGCATATTTTCACCTGAGGTTTGAAAATACCCTCCTATCAAGTATTTTAAATAGAAATTAATAAGTAATGCTGAATATGACACCTTTTTACTCTACTCCTACATATTTTGCAAGCAGGGAAAAAAAAAGCTTGATTCAGTAACAAAATATTCATTGCTAATTGCTACTTAAACCTCTGTGACCTTAGATTTTCTCTGGTGTTTAGCTTTGAATAAATTATTTTTTACAGCCCTCAATGCGTGCCTTAAGTTACCGTTTTTAGCGTATTTCCATGAAATTTTGGGAAGCATGCACAGACCATGGATGCCTGTGGTGTAAAAGAGGTGGAGGAAAGGTGACAGCAGTTTTCATGGGGCTGTTCTGTGAGGAAGGGAGGCAGTAGGCAGTGCTGCAGCCTTTGTGGCAGATAAAAACATCAAAACTCTGAGCCCTGTGTGGTGTGACCGCCACCAGAAGAAATGTGACAATTCCCAAAACAAAGCCACCCCCTGCCACCCCCCCACGCTCTGGATGTGAATATCACCTCCCTGCTGCATGCTGGATTGGGAAGCTCACTGAGAAAAGCTCTCTCATTTCATTGAATGCTTTTTTGGGTTGTATTTTCTGGTTTTTTTGCATCTGGAGGTTGTTCAGCTCTGCCCTGTCCACGCCTGGCTCGTGGTTTGCTCACAGACTTTCATTGCTTGAACTGCCCTGCCACTCTGACCTTCTGACAGTTTTCAAAGTGTGGTTGGAAGGCAATTGTTCAGGTTTGATCTTGTGCATGAGGATTTGCTCCTTGTCTCTAGAATTTCTTGTGACATGCTCTTGGAAAAGAAGGAGAACCAGCAATTCTCCCCTTGAGATCTGCTCATGTTTGCAAGGTGAAGAACTGGAGAAACCAGCACCTGTCCCTTTCCCAAAGTTCTGCCCCAGGCTGGGAAGAGCACCTGGAACAATCTACATGTGAGGGCACTCAAGGGATAGAAAAGCAAAAAAGATCAAACCCAGATTTGAAATAAATTAACAAAACGTCCCCTGTTCTTATCTTTCCCATCAGCATTTTACTTTCTAGGAACTTCATCTTCTGCATTTTGCTTTGCACAAGAATAACTAAGTCCTGCAATAGTTTTCCTTTATATATTGATTTAAACTGCAAGTTTAATATATAACTAGGAGATAAAATATTCTAGGAATATGGTGTTATTCTAAAATAAGATTGAGAACTTTAGTTTGATGCATAACATCTATTTAAAGTAGTCACGTAATTTATTGGAGCTGAGCTTCTACTGAAATAGTTCTGCAGTTTCATTATCACTTTTGTAGGCAGACCTCTGATCTAGATAACCAGGGGAATGCTATTTTGGAGGAAAAATATTCTAAATGCTTTCCTCTTTCTGAATTACAAGGGGATAAAAGGAGAATACTTCCCTTGTGAATCAAAGGATGATATTTATGAAGAATTCCAGAGCTTGCTTTTCTTGAAACTTAAAATAGAACATTGAGAGTTCTTCACCTTAACAAAATGCTAGGTTTCTAAAAACTGAAAGATTTCTGATCCATATATTCTGGCAGTTTTTAAAATAGGGTTATTTTTGTTCAAACTGTGAGCCAGGTTTAGCAGTTCTGAACCAAGTACGTGTCTGTAGGCTTTGCATTTTGGTAGTTCTTCAAATCATCCTGATATCTTAAAAGCTGAGATCCATCTCTGAAATACAAAATTGTTGGGGTTTTTTTACAGAGAGACTTTTAGAACTGATTCAAAGTAGCTATAAATCAAAGCTGCAGCCTCTGTGCCTTCCTCTCAAAGGTGGCTTTGGAAGGCATTTGCTTGTGACCCCGACCTTTCAGGCTCCTGAAAGTGCAGCAAATTACTGAGAGAGGAAAATGGTTATGAGCTCCTTGTCTGTGGGTTGCAGCAGCAGGCCAGGGATGCATGCAATGCAGGTGGGTTCTGCACTGGTCTCTGGACAGCTCGTGGCTCTCTCTGTTCTGTGCTGTGTCTGCAGAGCTCTGGAAGTGCAGGGAAAGGGCAGCAGAGGGGTGCAGGGGAGCTGCTGGGGGTCTGCTCCCTGAAACCCTGTCGTGCATGACAGAGACCAGATCACACCTTGAGGCACACACAGCCAAGTTCCTGGATTTCAGAGAACTGCTAAAACTTCTCCAAATAGTTTTGTTCACTTGTTTGGGTTGTTTGCTTTGTTTTGTTTTGTCTGTTTTGTTTCTTTCCCAGCACTTCATGTGCTGCCAGTAGCAGGAGCCAGGCAGCTGCTGTGATCTGCAGCATGGTTTCAGCAGGTTTTTTTGATAGAGGTTGAAGAAGCTTGAACCCTGCTAGGCCTCTCCTTCCCTTGCTAGCAAAAGGGCAGTTAACCTCTTTTATCTGCAGATGATTCAGTAAGAAATAGTTGGGGTATCTGCCTGAAGCTCCACACCTCAGGAAACTTCACTAGGCAAAGCCAAGCAGTGTATGCAGGGATGGAAAAAGCCCAGACTGTACCAGGGACAGCTGCAGGTCCACTCCTGGTTCTGACTAAAGACAAAGCTTTCATGGCATGAATATTTTTTCCTCCAGAAAAAAATCAAAGCCTGATTACTGATCCCTCTGGCACATTTCTTAAATATCCATTGCATTTATCTGATCTGCTGATTTTGGAGAGACATATCCTTAAGCACTTTTTTCATTTTGCTAAAAGCTTTCTGATGATAACTCTTCTACAGACAGGTGCTTCCTGGTGGTTTTTGTATGGGGGAAGAAGGGAATAATCACTGTCTATGGCATTTAAATAAACTGAGAGGGAGCAACAAGATCATTGAGAACCTTCACTGAAAGTTTAAGGCTCTCAACATGTTCTTGTGGGGACCACAGGGCACTGACCATAAAGGTTTCATGACTCATCAGACCAAACCAATATATCTGTGAATTAAACTAAATACATGTAGGTAGTGCCGGAATGTACTTTTTTTTTTTTTTTTTTTTTGGCTATTTCTTCTTGGTACCATGGGAACATTTAGTTCCCCGTTTTCTTTTGAGACTCTCCAAGCAATAGATGACAATTTATCTCTGTTCAGTACACTAAATGTTCATTTTGGCTAACTGCTCCAGTGCTGCTGGCTTTTTAGCCTGAGAGAAATTGAAAAGCTAGAAAAGGCTATTCATAACAACCCAGCAGAGCTCTAAATATTTTTATTTCAATAGTAAGATGGGATCTTTTGGACAGTACTTAGGAAATAAATCCTGTAGTTCATAGCTGGTTAAAAAGGATCTGGAAAGGAGAGGCCAGGGAGCTGCAAGGCCATTTGATTGTGCTATAGGGCTTTAATATTTCCCTGGTCTTATTTCAAATGCTCAGCATCACTCTTTGCTTGCTCAGCTAATAGTACACAAAGTGATCATTAATCAAAGTAAATAATGTGGCTGTAGCAGGAAACATAAGGCACTGAATGCAGAGAGGGTTTGCATTGATTCCAGGGGATTTTGGACAGATGGGTGTCATCACTGCAATGTAAATAGATAAGGTTTCAGCTTCATGGTAAGTTTTACAGATCACCTGAGCCCTTAGCCTCTGTAATGTCGCTGGGTTTTAAATATAACTTTAACTATCTTTTCACTTCCCTGCAGGCCAAACTCAGGTATTCCCACAGCTGCCAGTGCTCAGCCCTGCAGGATGTTGGGCTGCTGTGGCTTCAGGGCATTTGGAAGGGTCCCAGGAGGGCTCTGTAGAGCCAAGGCTGGGAAAGGGAGGTGCTGCACACAGAGCCTTCACTTGTCAGCTTTGCCACATCATCACCTAGCTTTGTGTCACACTTCTGGCAAAATATTAATGAAGACTCTAATGAGATGATTGCACATTTAATATTCTGTACATGACACATGAGTTGTACCTGTTGCCTTTGGGAGGCTGCAGCAGGACCAGGTGATTTGCAGGAGAGGCTGTGGTAATCAGGCAGCAATTTGTAAATCTGTGTGCAGGAGGGCAAGCAAGCTTCTGTGTGCTGGGCACGGGCAGGAGCTGCAGGGCCTGGCAGGGGCAGGAGGGAGCCCTGCTAAGCCAGCCTGTCCCAGGCACCTTCACAAAGAAATCCTCTTTTACCTCAGTAGCAGCAGTTTTCACTTGCCCACAGAGAGAGAGGGCTATGAGCTACTTGCTTTAGCACTGGAGGAAGAATTTTTTGTTGCTATTCCTTGTCAATAATATTTTGTCATTTCCTATGTTTACAACTTTAGGGGGAAAGAAAGTTTGAAGTGATGTGATTTTATGTTTTTTGGTTTGTTTTTTTTTTTTTTGGTCTGGTGATTAAGCTGCTGGGAACTGGCAGCTGCCAGGCACGTCTCACTAAGGCTCTGATGATTCACAACCTTGGGATACGTGGTCATCTTAACTCTGCAGCTGCTGAGCTGTAGGGTAGGGAGCAGGTGGTGCAGCCAGCCTGGAGGGCTGGCACAGGAGCTGGCCCTGCAGGAGGAGAGGAAGGCTCTCTGCAGGGATTATAGATGGGAAAGCCCAGCTTTGCTACCTGGAGTGGAAACTCTAACCCAATCAAGTTTAGAGCATGCCTGGATTCAAACCCAGAATCAATAAAGTCCAAGTTCTTGGAGCCATAAACATTCATGAAGTAAATATTAACTCATTCATGACACAGACTTCCTAGTGGCAATGCACCTGTGTTAAAACACAGCTGTTATTTCGAGGAGTATGAATAAATAAATAACAGAAATAGACCAGTGTCATCTGTCCAAGAACAGTAAGGACATCTCAGGATCTGATGTTTGCTTTGGTGCCAAGGAAATCAACAGAGTAACTGGCAGAGACTTCAGAGAGAGAGACTCCGATTGCAAAAGGACATTTTCCCTCCTCACCTGTAACTCAAAAGTCCTTTGTTTTGGGAGTTGTTGAGCGTAGGTGTGTAGTTGGCAGCGTGCTGGTGAAAGGAACTGTAGTAGTAGGACAAATAGCACTGAGGAGGTAGGAATACAACAAAATCTGAGATCAAGGGGGACATTCCTGAGCCAGCCTGTCAAATTCATAGCAGAGAGAAAAGGTAATGCAGAGCACTACAAAACAGATTTTGTTAAGGTGTCTGAGCTGCCCTGGCTTACACATAGTGCCATGCAAAGTGACTTTGGAAATGATTTAGTTTTTCACTGTGCACACGTGGGGTCCTGAAAATAGCACAAACACTGGAGTAGACTTGCTTAAACCCATGAATATTTTCCCTTCTCTGAGAGCTCTTTTGGTTGTTGTGGTTTAAAATAAATCACGTTTCCATGCATCTTGACTTCCTTGAGCATTCTGGGAGATAATAAACTGCTTCATTTGCAGGGTGATATTTCACATGTGGGTGTATGGGACCCTCACATCCATTTTGCAGCTCCTTGCTTTATCAGTTACTTCATCTGTGCCTGACCCATCTCCATCAGTGGAGCTTGACACATGCTGCAGAATTCCTCCTGGCTCTGCTTTGCAGGGAAGATCTATTTCTTCCTTAAACTGTAAATATGTGGGTGCTATCACTCAGCCTCTCTGCAGTGGCTGTTTGTGCTATGAACAGGTTTTTTTGGGGCTCTTTGATCCCAAACTGCCTGGTGATTGTTGCCTGTCTGCATTTTGAACCATCCCTCAAATCAGAGGCTGGGTGGGATTCCCTCAGAGGTCAGAGGGCATTAAGCACGAGCCCTGCAGCAGCATCCAAGAGGCTTTTGTGGTCAAAGCTGCTTTAGTGGCTCTGGGAGAGCTGAGGTTTTCCTGAGAGAGGCAAACAGTGAACCCAAATATTTTGGGGTGCCTTTGTGGCACTGTAAGATGCATCTCGTAGGGTGCCTGATTCATCTTGCTGGGAAAAGAGAAAAACGACCAAAGGAGTAAAACAGAAAGGCTGAAAGGGAAAAAGGAGAGAGTTTTCTCCCATGGGAGCAGGTACCAGAACTCTGCAGCTGGAGATGGCCCTTGCTTGTGACTCCAGATCCCTCCCAGCTGTGGCAGTGGCAGTGCCTGGCAGCAGGGAGAGGTGTCCCTGTTGGAAGCTGTGTGTAAGGAAATGCTGAGCCCCTGCAGGTGCTGCTGGCTCCAGAATGCCCCCACGTGCAGCTGGGTTGGGTTTTTTTTTTGCAAATAAACCTGCTGATCCTCCAGGGAAGTCAGTGATGGGGCAATGCCTGGGAAGTGGTGAAATGTCACAGACACTGAGAGCCGCAGCCAGGATACCTCAAACCTGTGCTCTGTGGGCTTTGTCCTTTCCTGAGGTGGGGATAAGCAGGCCAAGAACACACTTCACTCCCCTGGGAAGTGATCACAGCTGTTACCCAGCCATGGAGACTCGTCCCCAAAGGCAATATTCAATATTTGTATTGATAGAACTCCAGCTTCAATGAGAAGACAAGGTGACATTCCTCTGTCTTTTCTCAAGAAGTTTTGCTCACCTACTATTTCTCAATAGTGATATTGACATTCCAATGGCAATATTGTGTAATTCTAAACAAATAATTTAATTACTGCTGTCTGGGGCTTCTTATTCAGAAGGTTTTTTTCCTCAGGGTACTGTGGGAGAGATTTCTTTGCTGTTGTTAACCTCAATGAAACTCTGCAAACTAGCAACTGAAAAGATTTCTGGTACATCTAATGAAAGATATAATTTCAAAACAAAAATTTAAATACTGACACAAATACAGTAAAATACAGTTGAAAGCAATGAGTAGTAGCTGCATGCATACTGCATGGGTCCTGTTTTCTGGTTTGAAGAAGTTATTTAGTCATGCACTCAAAAACAGCTCCATTATAAAAACAAGCCCTGGCATAACTTTTTTTCTCCAAGAGCTTTAAACTGGGGAACTGCCTGAGTAATTTTCTTCTGAGTACAAGTAATTACTCAGGTTTGCACTCAGTGACTTTCCTTTTATTAAGGTTTAGAAACAATACTGTATTTTGAATCCCATTCTTCTTTTTATCCCTAGCATTAAGGAGATCATTAGTAAGCCAGCTAAGGGGCATAGGGTGAACAAAAAATATTTTCTTTGTTTGGGGAGGAAAATTGTGATTGACATTTATCACTGGTTAATAAATTCTGTGAATAAAGTCAGTTTGCAGCAGTAGCAAAGATTGTTTTATAATGCTATTTCCTCAGTAAATGACATTTTAAAATTTCCTTGATTATTCATCTTTTCTGGCTTTGAAAATTTCTAATTTATTTTGGAAGCTGGCTTATAATGAGCTTGCAGGCAGCTTATCACATCATTTCCAAGAGGCATCAACGCTGGTCTGTGGTTGTATTTTTGCTTCTGATAGTGTGTGTTTGCTTTATGCTTTGCTAAGCATTAAAATAAAAAATACACTTTATGGTAATTGGGAGCCCTGCCTGTGCTCCTCTGGAGGGCAGATGATGGCAGGGGGATCTTATCTATCAATATGCCCCTGAAAACAGGTGTGGGTGTCCTTTAGAGCCTGATGGTGGGAGAAGGCAGTGGGGGAGTGAGTGTGCAGCTGCTGTGCATGACCCTCTGGTGATGAATTCCCACCAGTGCCAAAGGAATCCTCCTCATCCTGCACAAGATTTCTTTTCCCATGTCGAGCCAGCTTAGAAAGTGAGCACCACATTCTCTGATCCCCAGGAGGGTCAGACTCCAGGACCTGAAGAAATGGATTTGGGCCACGAAAATTTATCTTCTGGGGTGCAGGGGCTTTCCTTCCTGGGGCCAGAGGCTGATGAGTCCAGCAGGGAAATTTG
This sequence comes from Cettia cetti, assembly GCA_013401135.1. Lineage (NCBI taxonomy): Eukaryota > Metazoa > Chordata > Aves > Passeriformes > Sylviidae > Cettia > Cettia cetti. The sequence continues at coordinate 11,691 of VZUI01037178.1, read as the reverse complement.
TGGTGGTGGCCCTGAGCCTGCACACCAGGAAATGTGGCAGGGGCTCCCTGAGCTCCAGGAGGTTTCTGCCTGGCCCTGGGGGTTTGCAGCCCCCTTTGCTGGAAGGTCTGAACATGGCCAGGCCCTGCTGCAGTTATCAGCACCTTTATCTACAAATGAGCTCCCTCAGATGCATCTCCAGCAGTGCTCCCAAATGGCATGTGCTAAATGACATGTATTCTTCTGTTGGCTTGGCTTTTATCTTACAAGTTGAGTTTTCAAATGATTGTCCATCAAAAGCCATCATGTTTTGGGAAGTGTTACACTCAATTAAATAGGCAACATCATCTTCCAGTAATCTCACAGCAAACACAGTTAAAATTCAGGTTGTGTTGGGGGATAACACAGCAATGAATACAAGGAGACAGGATTGGGAACAGATTTTTCCAAGACAGAAGGTTTTAATCCCAAGTCTCACAGAAGATTTAGCTCTTTCCTTGCTGGATGCAAGCCTTGTGGCTCTGAAATAATTAACATGCAGACTGCAGACTAAGTGTGTGTTACACAAGACAAAAATGGACTTTGTCTAAAAATCATGGTGTGTACAAAATAATATTATTTTGAAAACTTAAGAGAAGTAGTTTAACAGTTTATACCCATTTGTTTATGAGCTCATAGATGAGATACAAAGATGACTACACAGCTCTGCAGTTTTAGAGCTGGGGTCAGTTGCTAACTTGGCATACTTCTAACAAATAATTCTTTACAATCAACAGCAGATATCCAATAAATGGACTTTTTCATACGCCTACCTTTGCTGGGGATGAGAGGTGCACATACAGAGTTGTATCATGCTGAACACCAGAGCAGCTGCTTTTTCCCCCAAATTAAAGCCTCAAACCTGAAGATGTTGCACCATGAGGGTGTTGAGGGTTTCTTTGAGCCTTAGGTTATAGATGAAGAAAAATTTGATTTATTTGTTCTCTATCTTTGTGGAGATTTATTTATGTAAATTACATTTAATTACCCACAGTAAATAGATTCTTTTCCCTCATCTCTGGCCTGGGGATTGCACCAGGACTTCCAGCAGCTGTACAGGAATGGATGCAATACTTTCTCCTCTATTTCCCAACGTGACAAATAACTTTGAAATAACAGCAAAGGGACCTTTCAGTTACAGAGAGATTAAGAAAGGGGGGCATGGGTCTTCATAGAAATATACATCTCTATGTAATAAAATATTGAATGTGATGAAGAGAATTCAGCCTCATAAAATGAATTCAGCCTCATTTTTAGTGCTCTAATATGATAATGTAGAGGAAAACCTATTCCAGACATTTCTTCAGGCATTGCAGTTACTTCATTAGCCTTTATTTCTTCTCACTTCTGCTCTCTTGACAGCTTTTCAAGTCTCAGGTTCTTCCTTTTTGAAATGCTTTGATGTGCTCATCTGTTTGACAAACTGTTTAAGGTCTTGATCTTAATTTTACATTTGTAGATACCCACAGAGGGTTTTGTTAATGAAGTCTTTAAAATACTAAGTGAAGTTCCAGTTTTCTTCAGGAACAAAGTTTTATCCTTGACATTATTTTTCCTTTGGAATGATATTCCTATTTAACATCTAGGAAATTTTTAGTCTTACAAAGCAGCAATGGGCATGTAATGGTAGGGATGTAATTAAACAAGGATTTTATATTTCTTTGGGGTGCCTTTTTTTTTTTTAAAGAATAGGAATACATCATAATTGAAAATGTCTTTTCAATGAGAGAAGCCTTTGATACCACAGAGGCAGGAGAGTAAGTGGTTGTCCAACCTCAGATTAGGAGTGCTCTTACACTTTGATGGATAATACTCTGTTTTCTGGATCGAAGCCATGGTTTTTGCTAGTTCGTTTGGTGTAAGGTAATTAAATTGAACTAAGGGTTACTCATAAACTATTTTCATGAATTTTAGCACTACTGACAGTGACAGCAATCCTGAGTCTGTGATGTGGGCTGACAGGAACAATTCATTGCCCTGTTGTAGCTGGATCTGGCATTTCAGATCTCCAACACCAGATGCAGTGGCTGTAAAAGCCTCCTTCAGGCAAAAGGAAGAGCTTTGCCTAAGAGGAAAAACTTGACATGAAGAGAAAGAAAATGTTTCCAAGAGGTCTGTGAATCCAGGAATTCATGTGTGTTTTATTCTTAAAATTTGTGTCTATTTTGGGAGCCCCTCTGTGGTGCTTTGGGACCTGCTGCAGCCCAGAGGATGCAGAGGAGCAGAGCCACACTGTCCTCTGTGACTTCCCTTTCTCTGGAACTGTTTTCTACTTCAATCACACAAAATGTTCCTTTGCTATAATGATGTTGGCATTTAAATATATTTACACAACTGGGTAACACTTTTCTGGCAGTGTGAAGAGCATAAATGTGCTGCTGGTTCTGAGGCATTTGCCATGGCCTTGGTCACAGCAAAGTGGTCAAATTGTGATCTTTTTTTGAAAAGACAAAACTATTTTCTTGTTTCCAAAGGGAAACTTTAGGGAAAACTTTTTAGTATGGAATTTGCTGATGCTTTTAATCTGCCAACAACTAGCAGAGTTTTGGCTGGTTGGGATTTTTTTATTTCTTCTTTTTCCTTAGTGCTTTTCCTCATAAATGAAACCATGTAAATAAATTACATACATTATCTAAAATAATGTAAAGTAATTCCATTAGCTAATTCTATTTGGCTAGTTTTAAAAAGAAAAATATTTTGCCTCAGCTTAAAGCTAAGGCTCAACATGCACAGCCCTGCTGCCTTTAAATGCTAATGCAGGCTCGTTCTTTAGATAAGGACCAAGTGATCCTCAGAAGTGAGAAAGCTGCATCAAGAGGTTTGACAAGGCTCATTAAAGTTCAATTAGAAAATTTGTTTTAACACTAGGCATCCTGCCCCTTTTATTTCCCAAGCACAAACAATAAAATTTTCATCACATACAAGTACATACTTAAAATGTGCTATGGAAATAAATGATCTTCATGATTAATTCATCTTATACAATTATTGATGTCCGTGAGGGATTTGGATCAGGCATTAGGTATACAGCTCCACAGCGTGCATTGGGTGTGTGATTCCCAGCTGTCCTTACTGGGAAGTTTGTCAAGTGAATTGAAATAAAAATTATATTCAGGAGAGTTATGGTAGATCTTTTCTAGAGAGTTCCTCTGTTTTCTGAGCAGTGCAGTGTTGGCACACACTCAAAAAAAACTTGACTCAGCACCTTTATATTGAGGCACTTCATGATTCTTTTAACTGCTTCTGTAAGTTTTATTCATTTAACATCACACTGCTTTCAGTGATTGGTTGTCAGCCATGGGGGCTCTCAGCCCCTCCTCCTGCCCCCAATATTACAAGAATTTAAATTTTCACTTGGCTCTTTGACTACAGGATATGAGTTTTGTGAGACTCGTGACGTGGGCATTTACAACATCAGTAAATCCAGATGTGAAATTCGAGCATTAGGCAGCTCCCATGTGCTGTGGCTCTTCAGGCTGCTCTTAATTCCCTTTTTTCAGCCATAAACCTGCCAGGAATGCAGTGCTTGTTATGCCATGATGGATGTCTGGTGGAGTCAGTCCTTGTCCCCAGTGCCTGCCCTTTCCCTGCCTTTGTTTCCTCTGCAGTACTGCTTATCTGTGAGACGTTGTGCAGCCTTCTGAAATGGTGCAAACCTTTAAATAAATGTGGTATTTTTGGCTGAATGCAGGCATGGGGACTGGTGTGATCACTTCTTAAACAGCTGGGTTGTGGCTGTTCAAGCCCTGCCTTTGAGGGGCTGTTCCACAGAGTGGACACTGTCTGCATGTAAAATTATTCCTTAGAAAATGATTGGGAGAAGTTAATGAGTCCTGTGATTTTTATTTTTTTTTTAATTTGCATTTATCGCTTACTTGCATTAATGCAATCAATGCAAAAGTGTTTGGGGAATCTTAAAACATAGAAAGCAGATCATACAGAAGGTAATGACTCATGTCAGGGAAAGAGGTGCCCTTTGTGCTGTCCCTACAAATCTTGGCTATAATCAGTTTAGGAGGATTTTAATTCCCAAATTGGTGATCAAAACTTTGCTGGCAGTGGCAGCTGCTTGGTTCTTAGTGCTGTGGCACAGGTCATTAGTGACTGCATTTTGGCTGCCCCACAAGGCATGTATTTCCATGAGTTTTAAATACTATTCACTGGTACTGACCTGGAAGGAACAGTATGTTCCAGAGGAAACTTAAATATTAAGTCTTCATAATTTTCACTGTAAATCACTTTGTAACCCTGCATTAAAAGGGAAAAAACTCTCTTAAGATATTTATTTCCCATCTGCAGTTATAAAAATAATGTTCTACTCTAAAAAAAATTTAAAATAGCAATAAATGGGAAAATCCACAGAGAACCCCTTTATGTCTAAAACCAAGCCAGCCCAGTGGCACAGATATTATTGATTGTTATTGCTCAGTGTTCTTAAAGAACCTTCCCTGAGTCTTTTTTGAAAGACAAATAACTAATTTAAATAAGCTGCACTTTTCCCATCTTAGGTAGGCTAGGTCTTAAAGCTGACGGTGCAAAGTGTAACCTCACAGCCATTAAACATTAAATAGGCATTTTGTGAGGGCAGTGGCTGAAACAGAGACCCTGGTGTGTGTTTCTTCACCTCCTTGTGAGCACTAAGCAGATTATTTTGTCCCCTTGAAGGGAAAAAAACCCAAACAAACCACTCCTTTTTTGGTAGGAATGGCTAATTAAATTTTAGGTGACAAAATTCATTTGCTGTGACCTCTTGGGTAAGAACTCTTGGCCATTCCTAAACAGTTGTCTTAACCTCGACCCAAATGTTTCCTGCTGATAGAAATGCCACTTCCTTCATTTTGCCTGTAGTCAGAGTCAGCACCTTGCATGATGTCTGCAGCTTGGCCAGTGCAGGGGGACAGCGAGCTGACACACAATTCCTTCCTCCCAGGGATCCTTTCTGGAGGACCAGCTCTCTTTTTGCTGCCTGTGCTGCTCTCACCCAGGATGAAAAGCTGTAGGTACCCCTGGGCTTTCAGTGGCTTGGATGAGAGCTGCACAGATGCATCAGAGCAGCAGGGGCAGCAGCTTCTGGGAAGATCATGAAAAACTCAAGTCTGGCTAATGGACCCCAGCTCCTCTCCCTTCCCTCCTGGCAGCTGCTCATGGTGACTCAAAGTGAGTACAAAGCCTGGCGCCAGGACAAAAGGCAGTGATTTGTGCTCTGAGTGTTCCTGAAGGCAAAAGGCATCTTTGAGGGCTTCCCTGAATTGATTCCTGTTTGAGCTAAAGCCAGAGCTGAAGCCAGGCTTTGCAGAGGTGCAGCTGCCTGCCCCATGGCACTGGGGAGCTGAGGTCCCAGAATTGTCACAGGTCTGGGCTGGGTTGGGCACAGGGGAAGCTGCCAGAGGGTGTGAGGGGTGTTTGTGCAGCTCAGCCCTGAGCAGGGGCTGTGCCTTCCTGGGGGAAAAGGAACCAGCCTGGTGTGGGATGGACCTTGCTGAGCATCTGGACCCTCCTGGGAGCAGCATGGCTTCTGTTTGTGCTGCTGAGTGAGACTGAGGTGACGCAGTCACCCTCACAAGCAGCACACAGAGATTCCCCCCTGCCGAGGGGTCAGTGGGGTCCAGTGCAAACCAGAGACTGAAGGGGTGGGTGTTTGAGCCTTGTGATGAGCTGAGATGATGTACCTGACATCCTGGCTCCTGTTTTGGATAAGACCCCTTTGCTCCTGTGAACTGCTTATGTGGGAGTGCTGGACTACGTTTCCTGTCCCATCTGCTTTGCTTCTGATCAGAATTAGGTTTTGAAGCTGCCCTTTCTTGTTGATGACATCCTTCAAATCAGTTCCATCTCCAGGGAATGTGAAATCTTGGGGGAGAGGGGCAGGCTGGTTGGTGGTTTTGTTTGGGTTGGTTTTGTCTTTTAAACTTACACCTTGTATGTCTATTTGAAATAAAAATGTTTGAAATATACCCCTTCAGAATTAAAAGGACGTTGCATAATTTCTATATTAAGATTGAAACCCATCATAATATCTCAAGTTCACACAAAGCAAATATTTAAGCCTAAGATGTTTCCTATTAACATGTAAAGAAAGCTACAACCCAGGGAATTCTCTGGCTAAACACATGAATTATGCTTAATTGCAAACCACTGTAGTTCATAAAAACAGCAGCTATCATCAATCCTTTCTTAGGTAAAGATGAGGTGAGGTCTTTTCTAATCTTTTGATCATAATATGATTAGCCACAATTGCCTCAAGTCGCTATTTATGTAGGCAATTTTTTTCATGTGCTGATTCTTTTTTTAAATGCAAACTCAATGGTTTCTTTTGTAGCCACTGCACCTATTAAAATACTTTTTTTTCCCTGCATTATGAATTGAATTCCAACTTTGAATCAAAGGCAGTTTGACATAGGTTGGAGGTAAAATTAATTGTCTAAACAACAAGAAATGTAAAAAAATAGGAAACTTCTAGTGTTAAGCTATCACAGTGTGCTATTAGTATAAAAATATTTGAAGTTACTGTAATGTCAAAACCAGTGGTAACTGTTACCAGGCAATCAGAATTAGTTTTTTCTCTTTGGGGAAAATTAATAGGCAACAGGAATGACACAATAGGATTAACAACAGCTACTTAACTGGAAATATTCTGGCTGCAGTCAGTGGCTCCGAGGTCAAACTCCTACTGAGATCGTCCCTCTCGTTTCTTTGTGTTCCCTCTGATGTTTCTGATCTTTGAATGCATGAGTTGGGTTTCACATACAGAATTCACAGAATCTCTGGGTTGGAGGAGACCCCCAAGGTCATCGAGTCCAGCCCAGCCCCAACACCTCAACTAAACCCTGGCCCCAGTGCCACGTCCAGGCTGTTTTAAACACATCCAGGGATGGAGACTCCACCACCTCCTGGGCAGACCAGTCCAGTACTTTATCACCTTTTCTGTAAAAAACCTTTTGCTAATACCCCGCCTGTATTTCCCTTGGTGCAGCTTGAGGCTGTGTCCATGTGTGGTTTTGGAGGTGAAGCAGGGACCTGACGCTGCTGTCACCCTCGTGGCTGCAGAGCAGCAGGACTGTGCCCACCCCAGTGCCAGGCCTGGGCTGCTCTGGGGTTCATGAGCTGAGGATCTGCTCCAGGAGGGAGAAGGCTCTCCAGCAGTGCACCAGGGCAGATGCCTTTGCCACTGGGGCATTTGGCTTCATTTCCAAGGCACAATTTTTGCTCTGTTACAGACAAGGATCTAGGCTTAGGATCCTTGGGTCCCTTCTCTGTTGGCCTCAGGCTACAAAAGTGTCAGGGCACAAAGCTCCTCCAGGATTTGTGGGCAGTGCAGGTGAAGGTCAGGGATGAAGAAAGGACATCTTCTGCTCTGAGGCGTTGCAGGAGAGGTTGGCTCCTGCTCTTTAAAATCCACTCCCTTTCTTAAGCAGGGCAGGCAGTGACAGTAACAGGAATGTGTCATTAACCTTCCTCTCATTTGGGGAGGAACTGTTTGACTGCACTAAAAATATTATGAGTGATACACTGGATATAAAACAGGAGTGCTAATTGGAAATTAAGCCAGGAGAGAGGTGTCTGAGGGACAGAGCAAAAGGTGATGCTGGCATATGTCTCATTCTCTGTGCAAGGGACTGGAGGAAAAAGGAGAATGACCGAGGGCAAAGCTGCAGCCATGAAGAATTGCTGTGGGTTCAATGTGTTTGCTGCACCCCACCCTGCTGCCAGAGACCCTGCTCCTGTGCACCCAGTGCCCAACTTCCACAAAATGAGAATTCTGCTGTGCTGGAAGATATTATTGTTGGCTTTTTCTGGGTGTGCTTTGCTCTGTTTAATTTTCTCAGAGTGTTCTGAAATACTTAAACATTCTATATTGTCTGTGCTGGCTCTTTAGCAGGGAAAGAGAAATGTGCTCCTGCCTTGGGGCTGGGTGTCACCAGCTGAATTTGTTTAAGCTTTGAAAGTAGATTAGACTTCGAACAGCAAAACTGCTAATATCTGAATGATAATTTTACTTCTGAGCCCAATCAAGAAGCTAGTCAGGAATATAGCTAAGAAGTTGCTGTGATTGAGGAAATACTTTAATAAAATATGTACAGTGGGCCTTTAAAAATTAGTGCTCTCCAGTAAAGAAAAATTTTGTAGCACCTGATAGTATTTTAAAATCTCACATTTTCTCTTTGCTTTCTGGGAGTTGCAGTTCTTCCTGTTGCCCCAAGTAAAACTGCAAAAAATATACAGTGAGCCAAAGACAGATAAAAAAATACCAACCAGCTAATCCCATTGCTTTTTATAATGCTCAACATGTTAAATTGAAGCCCATGATTATCCCAGTTGATTCAACTAGTAAACACATATAAAGTTAAGCATGTATGTAAATGTTTTCAGGGTAGAAATGTAAACCTTGCACAAAGAAAGTTTTCACAGTTTTAAGGGTATCCCTGTAAATAAGTTCTTTGCATTAAAATATCCCCCCAGCAGTATTTGGTAACCCAGAGCATCCTTTGGCACAGCTTTTCCTCAAGGATGGCTCAGCCCCACCACCAGACCACCATGGATTTTCCAAGGAGCAGTTCAAACTCCTGGCTTCTCATTCCTGTTCTCCTCTAGGCCAGCTTTATTCCCTTTCATTTTGAGAAACAGCTTCTCTGTTGCATTTATCTGTCACATGCCTAAAGGCCTTCAGATCCTGCAAGATTTAGCGTGATTTAATGTAACTTGTAGGTTTAATTTTGCAAAAATGCTCATGTTGCCTAAATAACACTGTATCTACAAAACCTTTCAGGACTGGGTTTGAACCTTCTGGAAGCTTGTTTGGCAGTGTCTCACATTTTTCAGTGTGGTCAGAAGTGCTCCTGAGATTGACAGGCTCTTTGTGCATTTTGTATGGATGTTTCAACTGCCCTTACAGTCTTCCCTTGGTTTGTTCTCTGCACTGTGAAGTCTGTAAGAGCTGCAAGATCTTTTCTGCTTTTTCTTCGTACTGCTATGAAACATTATGTGAATTGTTGTAGATTGTGTTTCCTGTCTAATTGTACACTGCTGCTGAGGTTGGAATGGAGCATGTGTTTGGTTTTTTCTTGGCCTCATTACATTTCATTCCCTGCTTCACGCATCGCCTGTCCTGTTACTCCATAAATCTGATCTATTCTAATCACTGTAAATTCTCTCTTTCCCCTAGCTGTGTGTCACCAGCAACACTAGTCACTTTGGAAATTGCTTTCCTGAGAGGTCATTTTACAAAAGATAAAGGAGGAGGCACCCTGCAGTGTGTAAGGCTGGGGGTTTCTCACTCCTTCCAGCCTCAGAGCAGCTGCTGCAGTCTGTCCTCTGCTCACAGGCTCCTCTCAGCAGCTGTCACATGCTGAGAGGGTCACCAAGCCTCAGGGTGCCTTGGGCCTTGGGCTGTGGCATGGCAAAGTCTGGGGTTTGTCATCTGTGTGCAGTATAAATTACATCATTTTGGCTGGCCTGGTACAGGAGAATTACCTGTTCAGAGTCACTGCTGTTGCAAAAAGGGCTTTTTAAAGACAGAAATTTTGTAGTTCTTGAAAACAGGCAGTGATGCAGAGCCAAGAACCTGCACTGGATCCCCTTTTACATGATTGTGCAAATCTTCTGTGCCTCCTGCTTGGCTTCCTCTCCCCTTTGAAGAGCATGAATATTTGGGATATTTCTATGGCAGTGGGTCTGTGGCTTAGCTGAGATCAGTTACAACAGCCATTTTCCTATTTTCCATGCTTACAGATGTCAGTGCCTCCCCAGAGCTCTTGTTCCTCTGCTGCCCCTGCTTTGGGGCTGGTTTGGTGGGGCAGGCTGGGTGCTGCAGCCAGCACACATCTGCTCATGGCCTTCCTCATGCTGCTGCTGCTTCTCCTGCTCCTTCCCCCTCTCGTTTGGCACTTCTGTGCTGAGCTGGATATCACAGGAGAGCCCTGGGAAGAGATTTTGACTTCCTTGGATTCCTGCACAGCCTCTGCATGGTGCAGCTCCAGGCTCTGGGGTCTCTGTGTAGGGTGTCCTGGGGCAGTTTTGCCATTTTGTTTATTTGGGCTGTGCAGTAGAGAGGTTTTGGAGCAAGAGCTGTTCAGTTCCTCAGAGTTTCAGGCTTTTCCCTGCCCTGGGCTCCCGAGCTGCCTGTGATGCTGTGTTCCATGATATCTGCAATGGTTCATGGCCACAGTTCACTCTTGCAGAAGGATGCCACCCACTGTCTTAGATAAAGGAATTTAAGATTCATGAGTGAGAAGGACACGATGAAATTTAAATACCAGTATTTATTTTTCCTGAATCCCTTCACCTTGTTTTTCTATTCCTGTCTGATATTTCACTAATCAGGGAGAATAAATGGGGATGGGAACATGCCAATTTTTGGTTGGATTACTGAAGGGTAGTTTCCACAGCCATGTGACACTACTACAGCAAAATTCAATTAGGATGCTTCATAGAGGTTTTAATTGATTAATGTATTTATTTGATTTTGTGAGGTTTAGTAGCTTTTTAATGACCTTTTGAATGTTTCTGGTTTTTAAATGACTAATATTACTTGCCTTTCTAGCCCAGGGGTGCTGCAACATCATGTGTCATGCTATACTGGCTTTTTTCAGTCCACTGCTGAAGATATAAATTCTCCCTGTTGCACAGAAATATGCCAATGTATTCCCTTCTGCTAATTTTTCAGATGTGCTACTTTAATTAACAAAGCTAATGCTTAGGGATCTGATTGCTGGGAAGTTCTGGTGACAGTTTAAACCTTCCTGTATGGAGCTGCTTGTTGTGTTTGCAGAGAAACAGCCCAAACCAGTGCAAGTTTGCATCAGTAGAATCCAGAGAATAAAGTTGGTGATAAACCAGAATAAATAAACAAGTGAAGTAGAGTGGAGGAGAGTGGTATGAGCTCTTGCTGGTGTTGGTGTGATGGAAGCTGCCTGCACTTGCAGATGTTAATTATGGGCAATTTTTCCTTGGTGGTTTGGCTTGAATTACTCAGGACTATGTTTAATGATAAAACAATAAAACCAGAACAAATTCCGAGTAAGCCACCGCTGACCAGGCTGCCCAATTAATAGGATTTTGTCTAATGGACTAATTTAATTGGGACTTTTCAAGCATACTCTAGAAAAACCATATAAATTTCAAGGATAAACATTATTTTTCATCTCTCTCTCTCTCTCTCTCTCTCTCTCTCTCTCTCTCTCTCTCTCCATCTCTCTTCTCCAGAGGTCTCCCTGGCGTGTTTGAGTCCATGTGCCACCCACAGGTTCAGAGCGCTTCCAGAAGAGCCCGCTGTATTCCTGCTAGAGAGCCCTGAGCCACAGGCACAGCAAAGCTGCCCAGCTCATCCTCACACACAGGCCTCCATCCTCCTTTGGAGCAGCTGCCAGAGGGGCTGACCTTCCCTGTTCCCTGCCGTGCTGCCCACACCCTGCCCCATGGCTGGTGGCAAGCCGCGTCTCCCTGCCTGAGATCCTCGCCCTGTGCACCCACAGCCGCTCCCTGCTCCAGCCCTGCTCCAGCCCCTGCCAGCCCTGCTCCAGCCCTGCTCCAGCCCCTGCCAGCCCTGCTCCAGCCCTGCTCCAGCCCTGCTCCAGCCCTGCTCCAGCCCCTGCTCCAGTCCCTGCTCCAGTCCCTGCTCCAGTCCCTGCTCCAGTCCCTGCTCCAGCCCCTGCTCCAGCCCTGCTCCAGCCCCTG
>VZUI01037174.1:0-37368 GCA_013401135.1 Cettia cetti | reverse complement strand
CCCGCGGCCCGCCCGCCCAGCCCCGGCCCGGCCCCGGCCCCGGCCCCAGAGTCCCTGTCCCGGCCCCGGCCTCAGCCCCGCGCAAGGTGCGAGTCCCCCGCGGCCCCGAGCGGGGCTGCTGTGGGGCTTTTCTTACGGCCGCTGCGGTGTTTTCGGGCCCCACCTGCCATGCGGGAAGCGCTGTGAGGGACAGCGCGGCGTGGGGAACTCGGGGCGCTTCCTCTCGGCTGCTAAAGCTCTGCGTTTGAGGAAGTTTGAGTAAAGGTTGTCACGTATTCGGGCAGGTTCGAGAAGGTTTCGGTCAGCAGGCAGGCAGAAAACCACTGGGGAGTAAGTTCAAGATCGGCTAACAGCGCTGGCACTGTGGCTCCCCGACTCCCATCAACAGTAACATCTTGCTGACAGCACAGGTGAAGTTGTACGAAAAACGAACAAAGAAAAACAAGCAGGAATCACTTGAAGTGCTGCAACAGAAAGGGCAAATGAGCTAAAGGCCATATCTGCTAACCTAAAGACTTGACAAAAGCCCCAGCAGGCCCACTTTATAGGTAACCTCAGCCAGTCATTAATATTTATAGACGTGCCACACAGTCACCACGCCTAAGTGACGCTGCAGAAGGCTGTGGCAGAGCCAGGGAGCGGGACCCTGGCTGCCGTGACATGACCTCTGACCCTTTTCATACCTGAGCAAAATTTGAAGCGGCTTTTGGATAACGCGGAGAGAAAGCAAGTGTGAATGTGGCCCTTTTCATCCATGCACAGCTGAATGTAACATAATCTCTAGTGGTTTAAAGTGTTTTGTTGATCTCAAGGCACGAATTTTGTTGTAGAAAATGCCTCTCATTTGGGTTGAAATTTGTCTTCTAGTTTTTTTGCATCATGTTTGGCTGAACCCGAGTTTTACTTACTCAGTGATTAACTTTGAATTGCAGTATGTTTGTCTGCTGATTTAACTTCAGGAGATTAACTGTACTTTTTCCTCAAAGTGATAAAAGCAAGACTATAGAAATAATGATGCATACCATTTCCCTGTTATCTAAAAGACTATCATCTTTAGCAGCCTTGGATAACGCAAGAACAAGGAATGAGAAAACCCTCTTGGCAAACTTCCAGGAAAAGAAGTGATCTGTAGTTAGAAAAAGGGAATGTGTGCATGAAAGAAATCATATTTATATGATTTTTACGAAGTCTTGCTAGTTTCAGTCCACCACTGAGAGCCAGAGAACCCAGAAAATATAAAGTCTGAAAGAATTTAGCCCCTACTGGGAAATGTTCCAAAACTTGTTTCTTTAGGATAGATGTTCCTTTTTGGTTAGGAAAGATGCTGGCATCAGTGGTCTCCCACATGTCTCTTCACCTTCACAACTGTCCTGTTACCTCCATGCCTCTCAGAAAAAGTTAATAAATCCATTAAAAAATAACCCTTTCCTACCAAGTTCTTCCAAAACTTTTCTGCATTATCAGGGGCTGCATGAAGACCAGCAGGAACCTTGCTGTTTAGTAACTATAATTAGTTGTTTTACTCATTGTCCTTAACTGTTTTATCTTTGAAAGTGGCTGAAAGATGACTGTGTAATTCACACTGAACTATTATCACAACCATCTTCAAAAATTATGTTTCATTAGATATTACTTAACTAGAATTAAGAAATTCTTTACTCTCAGTCACACCTACCTCTCTCCAAAGGAAAACATAACTGAGATACAGTCTAGTCACTCTGGGCTGAGATGAACACACATCAGTTAAAGATTAGATTAATAAGCATTAATTAAACCACCAATCTGGCTCTGTGGGATATCCTAGCCCACCCTCCCTTCTTTGGGGTGTGGGAGCATAAAGGGAAATAGCAGCTTCCCCAGGTGCTGCACACCTTCCCCTGAGACCAAGTTCCTGACACTTTTTGTTAACAGTGTGGCTGCTTGGTAATTTTTTTGTTCAATCCTAGCCTGTTCTCCTCCATTGAAAGGAGAGGAAAAAGAATGGTCCTTACAAAAAACAATCCTGCCTTATTAAGTGGTATAAAGCTGTGCCTGCTAACTCTGCTGTAGATGTTGATCCCTCTGTGTGGCTGGTGATGTTCAGCACTCCCTTTCCTGACGTGTGCAAGCCTATCTATTCAAATTCTTGTAAATGGATTCCTATCTACATATCCAGCACAATAAAACCCCTTCTTGTGGTATTCAAACAACTTGTCTGATCCTTTCTGATGAACTGTGGATGTCTTCAAAGTTAACTGAATTTTTCATACAGGAGGGATGGCCTGGTTGTGGCCTGGCTCTCAGGAGACCATCCTGAGCTCCCTCCTCAATAATTTATTTTCTTTGTGACTTGGAGAATTCATCATGTATCAGTTTGTGATCTGTAGGGTGCAGGTAATAGGACTTCCTTCCCTTATGGGGGTTGTGAGGATGAAACCCTCATATGAGGCTGAAACCTTGACATTCTGCTGCATCATGTGAAAGGCCACTATGGTATTTCCCTGCTCTTGGTTTGAAGTTGCTCATCATACTCATCTCTGGTGAGAATCAGTAGTTATATACAAATGTTCATATTCTCTTCCTTCATTAATGCTTTTTGGTTTATATCAATATGGAAAGCCATTGGGGTGGTTCTTTCAAAGGAATTTTGCTTTAGAGAGTGAGGAAAAGAAAACAGATCTAAGGAAAGGAAGCTGGATTCTTTACGTGGGAGCATGTAATTTTCCTGGGGCCTGGAATAGCTGGATTTTCTTACCACATGTGCAGGAAATAGCCCTTCCTACCCAGTCCTGGGTGTATCAGATAATACCCTTAGCATATAAAGGAACTATTCCGTTGTGAGACACCTTCTAAACAACATTACTGTTCAAATTTCCAAGCACATTAACAGATTTATACAGGTCTATTGAGGCAGAGTTCCAAACACTTTGATTCACTACAAAAAGCAGACAGAAGTACCTGTGAAACACACACAGCTCATTTTCTAGCCTTTTTCCCACGGGAGGCTCCGAGTTCATTTGTTAGGGAAGTTTGGGGATGGGTCCTTCATCATGCTGCCTTCCTCCTGTGGGCAGTTTCTCACACACTCGGTGCTGCTGCTGCAGAAGCAGGAGTGGGGCTCTCCCAGCTGCCAGGGTTTGCATTTGCCCTGTGTTCCCTCTGTCCTTTGAGAGCTCTGGCAAACCATCCCTCAGCATACCTGGCCAGTAACACACCCCCAGGCTGGCAGCATTAGTCCTTCTTCCCTTCTTGTTTGGGTTTTGGGCATCTTTGGGGGTGGTTTTAGTTTTCCACGTGTATTTTCTCTGCATTTTTAGCAAATGGGAGTTAGAGCTTGCTTGATGCATGTTACTGATACAAATCTAGGAAATTTCACTCTTTGAGTTGCATGTCTTTCCTGGGTAAATCTCCCTGAGGCTGAAAAGGATTTTACTGCTGTGAAATTTCTAATAATACACCAAGGATGGGTACAGGATTATCTCTTGCTCCTCTATCATTCAACATTAATTGTTTCATTTCCTAAGACACTTTGCTAAGTGCAATTTCATAGACAGACAAGCTGGCTAGCACCAGCATCTTCAAAATCATCAGCTCATGAATCAAAAAAATTCCTTCTTTGAAGGCAGAAGAAATGAATCAGAGTCTTTAGGATAACTTTAATTTTAGTAATGCATGAAATGACAGACCCATATTTATTCCTATATCAGCGTCATTGTCATTTTACTTCATTAAGGGATAACGTCAGCTCTGGTCATGTTGTAATTACAAATCCTGGAAACATTTTCCAAGTTCTGAAAAGCAACAGTCTCTACCCTAAGAAGTTTTAAACCCCTCATGGGGCACATATCACCTTGTAAGGTGTATTTGAATTTTGAGATTTGACAGATAGTCAAATAACATTATGCAGGGTGGAATGAACCATTGCTACAAAGAGTTGCATCTTTTTCTTTCTTGTAGCCAGTCTTTTAGTCAGTTTTTAAAAGGTTTTGTCTTTCATTAGGATATGTTTTTATTATTACCCTTAGTAATACCTCTAAAAGCCCTCATTTTATCAATGTTAAGTCATCAGAATTTATTCCACAGATCTTTTATATTTTCATTTCTGACATTTGGGTTTGTGTGCTCAAAATAACTAAAAAAATGAAGTTTTGATTCTGCTTTGATTTGCAGAAGTCAGTACTCTGAGAAATACATGACAGATATCAAAGCCATGGAGCTGCTTCTGTTGAAATAAATGTCAACATCTCACTGACTTCAGAGACAAAAGGATCGAGTAATTAAGTGTTGTTTTGCATGGATTCCAATAGGCTTTGGATCAGGCCTCCTTTCCCCAGCCAGTGCTTGCAGCATTGCTGCTTTGGATTGTGCTGACAAACGACTCTCTGTAAAACTAACCCACCGAGCTCAGCAAAGCTGATAAGATTTCCTTCCTGCACTGCTGTGCTAACACCTTCCCTGAAAATGTTCTCTGGCTTTGGCCATACTTGATTTCAGAGAAAAATGAAACTTCAATGTGATAAAGTGATAAAGGAATTTAAGTTCATGTAGACTATTCTGAGCCAAGTGATTCCAGGCTGTGTGCAGCTGGGAAATAGATTCTGCTTTGCTGGGGTGCTAAAACATCTGCTTGAGCCAGTAACTGCCAGCTGCTTGAGGGTTTGTCATATTGCAAAACAGGCAGAGAGGGTTCCGATTGTATCAGGAGAAAAACACAGTGCTCTGTGAGAGATGTGTTGGGGAAATTTTGTAAGAAAAGGAAAAAAAAACTCAAACACACAAACAATGGAAACAACTCACACACCTGCATGGAAACAGTTCCTAGAATATGACAGTGAGTAAGGGGAACATTCTGTAAACACATTCTTAATACAAATTAACTTTTCTGTATGTGTTGTCAGCAAGAACCTAGATTAGTTCTTGTCTGTGGGAAACCTTCTGTCAGAGACAAAGATCACTTTCCACATGCTTTGATCTTAGCATATTAAATCTTAGCAGAGACTTTATTTAATTAAATGTTATTTATGTTTTGTGGGTGTTACTGAACAAAGACTTCCCTGAGTGTCATTAATGGAAGGATGACAGAGGGTTTGAACCAGGGAGGACCACCACCAATAGATAAATCTGAATGCAGAGATATTTTAGGAAAATCACTGTTTCTCAGACAGCTGAACACTCAAACATACTTGCCTGACTCAAGGTTGAAACCACAACAACTCTCAGTGCCATCCTTCAGGTCTCACAGATTCTTAATTTTTAAGTTGAACACTTGTAGTTGGTCTGTGCTGCTGAAATTGTTTCTTTAATTGCAGTGACTCCATGCACATGAGCAAAGCCCTGTTAGAAGGTCAGTGCTACATCTTGGGGAAGGAGGTACTTTCTTTGGCAATGCCAGAGTTTACTTTGGGAGATTCTGGTGACTGATCATTTACTGTGCTGCATGACATTGTGTTAGAGGAGAGGTGACCTCACTTCTCATGCTCAGCCAGGAAGGAATGGCCAGGAAGAAGATATGGTCTTTTGTTAAAATTATCTAACACAAATGTTTCTGACTTGCTCTATGGAGATAATAGAAAACAACCAGCAACTGCTGGGCATGAGTTTTGTCTGTTATACATTATTGTCTGTCTTGACAGCATAAAATTAATATTTTATATGTATTCAAACCTCCTTTGTTTAAAAAATAAGGTTGCTAAGAAACAAGAGTTATGCACGTTTAATCCCATTTATGGTCAGAGGATCCTGTCAATAGGAGGCGAATAACTGAGGACCTTTAGGTTCCACATGAGTTTTGTTCATTATAGTTGAACATACTTCAATAAGAAGTGTTGATAATGATAAAAATTTGTGTTACCTATGGGTTTGCATTTCAGTATGGTTCAAATATGTTACAAATAATTGTATATGTAAACTTTGTTCAAAACTGATCAGTTGTCATGGTCCAGGAGGTAAGTGGGTATGCCCAGTGAAATGTGCATATTAATATTTTTCACTACTATTCTTATTGTTAAGCAAGAAAATTCATCCAGGCTCCTACATTTCTCTGGAGTCAATGCTATGCTCATTTAAACCAGTAACCAGCTTTTCTTCTGAATTTGCTCAACTGCCAAAAAGAAGAGAAAAAACAAAAGGAAAAAGAAAAAAGAAAAAAGAAAAAAAAAGAAAACAATGAATGGCAGCACAGCAACACAACTGCTAAACCTGAAGGTATTCCTGGCACTGCCAGGCTGCCCACACTACAGACACAGAAGAGACTTTTCCCCAAACCTGGTGTTACAAAGTTGAGAGCTATAGGTCTCTAATCACCACCTTAAAGTTAGGAAAATTATGCTCAGAAGATTGCGCTTCTTGCTGGGTGAAAATACAACTGTGTTCTCAACCTGCTGCTCAGGAATATGCTCTTCAAAGTTTAATTGCTTTTTAACTACTCACTGCAACTCCAGGCTTTTTTCTTTTTTAATTTTGTATCCAGCTACAGCAGCACTGAAGATTTCTCTTTTTTATCTGATCACAGGGAGAAATAAAAAAAAAAAAAGCAGCTTATTCCTGCTTCCACCCTTTCATCCCTGGTTTCTTAAATGGGGCCTAAAGCCATTTACCTGTTTAACCTTGTGAGATAATTAAGTCGTTCAAGCTTAGTCAACTTCAGTTTTCCCGGTTAAACTGGCCCCCTGCCAGCATTGTCAATTTTCCATAAACCTTTGGGGAAGGTTTACATAACATCTCTGCTCCCAGGGAAGCTCGGTGCTGCCCTGGTGATGTGCACACACATGGGCACTGCTGCATTCAGAGGGGCTCAGGAGGGTCAATCCTCTTCAGCACTGCTTAGAGAGGGAAAGACTGTGTGCCACAGCCCACCTGGCACAGCCCTATTAAAATCTGGGTTTCTATTTTTGTTTGGCTGGTTTTTGGGGGGTTGGTTTGTTTGTTTTTGTTATAGTTGGGATTCATACTCGAGAGATGTAGTTTTTATGTTTGGACTTAGATGTTTACTAATTCTTTTTTATAGGACGGTTTCACAAGTTGTGAGTCTTAGCTAACCAGGTAGAAAATGGCTTTGTTTTTAACTCTTCTTAAGGTTTCTTATCACAAACTGCGTAACAAGATGATACCTATATTGTTTTCACTCCCAATTTAACAAATAAACACCTCTGGTCCGCAATGTGGATTTTTTTACCTAATTACAAAACACTACTCAAACTTATTAAGAAAGTGAAGAAGAACTTAGCCTCCACCCTAAATCTTTTTCCCTTATATATTACTATATACTAGAACCTTAAATTCTAACTTTTCTACCCTATGCTATTACACATTCTATTCAAACTACACACCCATAATTTTAGTGCTGTCACTTCATTTTGGAAGCTTGTTCTACAGTTTTAGGTCAAATGTAGTGCATGTTTGGGTTAGTGCTTTTTAGCACAGAAAGCCTAAAATTCTTAGCTTCTAGGGTTCTAACACAGCCCAACAAGGGTTTTAGCAAGTGTTTGGGATGTGTGGGGAATGAGGTCATGGTCATTGTCCTCTCTGCTGGGGATTTGGGGATGTCGAGGATGTTGCAGCTGGCTCCCCCAGGGCCTGCAGGATCACGTCTCCTGCCCTCTTGGCCATCAGCTCAGTGCTTGGCAAAGAGGTGCCACCCCACAAATTGTCACCAGCCCCCAGGGTGACAGCAGAGCTTGTTGAACAGCCTCCTTTCCCTTCCCTGGCTGTCCTCAGCGCGCACGATCTCACTGGATCACGGCACCGGCAATATTGTTCCTGACAACCTGCAAAATATTTTTATGAACTTCACCGTTTAGTGTTTAAACATGTCATGTTAGCAACTTCAAACAAACAAGCATAGCTTGCAGGGAGACCTTTTCAGACTTGCACCATCTGCCAGTAGCTTTCCTGTGTCAGTGCCAGCATTAAAAAAATCAAATACTCTCTAATTCAAGAAAAAAAAGGGTCCCGTGCATCTGCAAATTTGTCAGCAGGGCAGATGGCATCCCTTCCTGCTCCTCGACACCCAGAGTTTGGAAATAACAGCTCTCAGCTAGTGGAGGAAGAGCGTGAACACTGAGAGCAAAAGCACTTAGAAGTGCCTGGAATGGCACCAGAAGCACTCGGCGGGGGGGAGAACAAAGCCTGGGCACAAGCGCGCTTCCTCAGCAGCTGAAATGAAGACTGACAACGCCACATTCCCAGGGGAAATCCTGCTCAGCAGAAACTTGGTCCAGCAGCTCTCTGCAGGATTGTTCCGCGTTGCTCACAGAGCTGGCATTTCTTTCAGTGCCCTTCCTCTGGCATATTTGCAATTCACACGTGGGATGGACCTGTGAAACTCAGCACAGCTCCAAAGATTTCTTTTGCCGTTCCTGATTTGCAAGCGCTTCTTTCTGCATGTGAAGTGCTCTTTTTAGCTCTCTATTGCATCCTTGCAAGTCCTTAATGAGCAGCAATTATGCTGCTCTTTCAAGATAGCATCTGCCATCACTCATTCACCAGCACTGTTTAGCAATGTATAAGATAAAGACTAAAAGGCATTTTCAGACTTAAAAAAAAGTCAGTTTGAAATATCTCCACGGGATTGAAATGGTTTATTTATTTCCTGGTGATCAAGAGATCACTAGCCTTTTACTTTCACTCACAGAGACAAATATTTGTTATCAGATGGTAAACAAAAGTTCAGTTGTACATGGATAATTCATATTGAACTTCAGTACAATATGAATGCTGTCCAAGACTCTTTCAGAAAACAGCTTATTGTGAAACTTCACAAATGAAACTTCCTTATTTAAAAAAAAAAAATCTGCATTTCTAGCAGGCTTCCAGTTTAATGCATTAAGGGGCTGGTTTCCTTCATGCCACTTCTCTTGTCATTTACTCCAGGCAGTGGCAGAGCCAGGACATTTTTCCTAGGGCACAGTGTTAGGATTTTTAGCAAGGACGTACATTTCGCTGGATGCTCAGGGAGAGAAAGTTTATATTTTTTTATTTCACAACATATCCAGACTTTGGAAACTTGCCAGGTCTTGCCTTCTGTTTTGCTTAAAACATTAGTCTACAAAGCACCAATAAGCATCTTAAACTAAACTAATGTCTGCATGTCATTATTTATAAATGCGTAGGTGCTTGCCTGGAGGCAGAAGAGCCCATGACACTGCTACCATTGCCTGTTATTTCTATGTAGCCTTTTCTGGTTTAGAGTTTCTGCAGGGTTTTTTTTTTTGTTGTTGTTTTTTTGTTTTTTGTTTTTTGTTTTTTTGTTGGTGTTCTAAATGTTCATTTTGCCTGTCCCTGTGTGTAGCTCCACTTTCACCCCAACAGCTCTGGCCAAAGAGGGTCAGCTGAGAACAAGGGCTTGGAGCATCTCCCAGGGCCTGACTGGGCTCTATTACCAGCACTTCTGAGCACAAATATGCAAAGTTTAATAAAGTCAGTGGAAAGACTCCTACTGGCTTTGGGTTAGCTTCGGATCCAGCTGTAAATTATGGGAGTTTCATTTTATTTCCATTACTTGTCCACAGTATTTTTTGCCTGTGTTAACAACATAGCTCCTTTTTTTAAACAGTGACAGAACTGCTCTTTCCAGTCAAGTGATCCATTTGTCAGTAAATTACACTGCAATATGACCAGAGAGGCATCCTAAGATTGCTTCTAGATGAAAAAGGGTGAAAAGAGCCTCTTTCTGGGTTTGTGGGCAGTCACTGGCTTCAGGGGAATCCTCCAGTATCCTATTATTCTCTGTATTCATCATTCTGAAATGGGGGAATAGTTGTTATCCTACCTTTCCAGAAGAACAAAGTGAAGGTAAATAACAGCTCTAGGAAATTACAGGGAAATTATAGGAAAACTGGTCTCTTCTGACTGCCTAGTTGGCCAATGGCAGAAGTTATACCAACATAAGAATTCCCAGCTCACGTCCCATTTCTGCTCTCTCTGTTCATGTGACATGTGACATCTCCAGACTGTGTCACAGAAGAAAGCCCACAGGAAGTGCACAGGAAATCAGGATTTTGTCAGTTTAACAAGTATAAAGAAATATGTGTTCTTGGAATCAAAAGCACAGGCCCTGAAAACAAAAGAACAGCTATCAAGGCAGTTTATTTCGAAGTTATAAAGTGATTACTCTCCCTACACATTCATCTAAAAAAAATAAAGATGTAAAGAAGATGTAAAAAAAATTTAAAAAGTAAAGAAGTAGTGTTAAGTAATTACAGGAATCTACATTAAAAAAAAAAGGAAATTTTCATTAAAAATGCTGGTGGTGCACAGCAGACAACGTGTGTGCAGTCATGTATCAACAGACTCTGCTCCCTGAGTAACAATTTTCCCTCAGAACATGTTCTATTTATAACCCCCCTAAGCCTTTTGCAGTATGTTTCCTGTTCAGACAGCAGAAAATGACTCAGCCAATCAGTCGAGTCACTTCCCAAACATGGGATTTAAAACTAGAGAGAAAATCATGAGCGTGCTCAAAACTTGACTGATGAGTCAAAGAACTGTTTAAACTGTTTTTTTTTTTTTTTTTTCTCTAAAGGTACACGTTAGAAAATTGTTCACCTTATCTTTGGGAGCACTTAGGTACTTGTTCCCCAAGAATGATAATATTTCATTTCTTCACTCACTGTGAAATGCTTTCTATCTCTGTAATTACTCCACCACGATATTATATTTCAAAAGCAATGGCCAAAAATTGTAACATGGACAAGTCTCCCACTGCTCTTCTTTGGTCTGGGGTGGGCATTATTAATAAGAAGTACTTTATATTTTTAGCTTGCATAAGAAACTATCTTGGAATCACAGAGGACTGGCTAAGATTGTAATTTCAGCTTATCTACTAAGCCACTGCTACGTTTTCAGCTCTAGAAAATGAGAGATGTTACAACGTTTTCTGTGCACAAAAATGCACACTGTTTAAATAATCATCCATAAGCCTCCTCCAGCACATTTATCTGCAAAAAAAAATTGGAGCTGGAACTGGAATACAGAGCAGAAGCATTCTCAATTCTCCTTTCAAGAGCAGAAGTGCTATCAAAAACTAAGGAGGGAGTTTCATCCTGAAACAAGAACTGATGTATAACTGCAATCTGCATGATTCATCATGGCTACAACCACAGAAATTCTTCCACGCTCCACAGCTGAAAAAGAGAAGTATTTCCTTTTGTCCAGGTGTAAAAGCACCGTGTTTCTGGCATTTCAGCCATTTAGCTTAAGGAGAGCCTCACCTCTTGTCCTAATCCGTTTGCACTAAAAAAATCCAGAATACTCCTGGCCCTTTGGAACCTGAATAATGTCTTAGAGTTTGTGAAACCATGGTCTATTAAGCAGAAGAACACACGTGATCCACAGCTAGAAAATTACCTTCCTTTGATATCTACTTCTATTTATTTTGCTTTTTTTTCAGAGGGACTAAGCAATCTTCCTCTAATCCCACTGTCTTTTTCTCAAGCAGATCCTTAAAACAGGTCGGAAAGTGGCAGAGGAACGTGGTAAATATCCACAAATGAGAGAGGGCTTTTGAAATCAACCCTTTTCCACGTTAACCAAGCCACATTCGCATTGAGCCTGTTCACGGGCCATTTTTGGGCATATGCCTGGCATGGCAGTGGATGCCCCCATCCTGCGCTGCCCTGATCCCGTGCCAGAAGCGGTCGGAAAAATCGGGATGCGGTGTCGCCTGCCTGACAATGTCATGGTGATAAACGGCGCAGGGCACATTCCAGAGCTATCGCTGCCGCTCTTTCATCTGCAGGAGCTGCTCTCCCTGCCACAGCCAGCACCAAGGCAGGGCTCCAGAGCAAATGGAGAGCGCGCAGGGATAACTACCATAGAAACTTCGGGGGGAAAATCAAAATACCGGCATGTTTTCAGCCACGAGCGCAGTTTCTGATGTGCTAACCCCCATCCCTGCCCCAGGCTTTGTCCCAAGCACCAACCTCTCTACATCACTGCAGGCTCACGGGGGGGTTCAGTGTGGGAAATTGAGAGGTGTGAGCGGTGACTTGCTCTTACAAAAGCTTTGTGTATCTCGGTATCTTCAGAATGCTGCGGTTTCACTCATCTCTTCTTGGCATTTCAGCTTCCAGGTCTCTGCCTCAGATAGCCAGTGCTGTTATTATGGTAATAATGAAACTGCTCATTAGCTCTAGACATGCTTTGCTAAATCTTTTCTCTTAATCAGGAGAAATTATGTTTCTTAGGTAAGATATATCTATCTTCCCTCTTTTTTCCGAGCCAAAGTTCTTTCAGCTGGTCCTACATGGGACAAAGTGACCTTGACTTCTGAAAAATAACATTTTTATAGCTTGATATTATGCACATATTTACTGGGAGCGGGCAGAGAGATGGGTTTGCAATGTCATCACAAATCTTGCTGCTGACCCAGGGCAAGCACACGTGACCCTCCCCTGATAGCTGCAAGACGTTTTGATTTAAAATTTTATTTTAAAATAGATTTGGACAACTGCCTAAGTCTGAATGCCAGTGCTACATTCTGCAGCAGAGAGGAAAGAAGGCAAAGAAGTAGGAAAGGGAAAGAGTGAGGAAATTGGATTAAAACAAAACTCCCCAAGTAAACATAGGTGTAATAATTAAAGAGAGACCTTGGAAAAACTCCATTTACTCTAAAGTTCTTAGGAAATAAGGATTTGGAAATACAAGCAAGTCAGCCAAAGTATAATTAAACAGTTCAACAGTGTACCTTTCATTTAACAAAAAGTCATTCTACAACTGCATTTTTGTAGATTAGATGGAGCAAAATAAGTTGTGTGCAGAACAAAAAGTAACACTGGGCACCAGTGCTACTTTCCAAGGCCCCTGTTTCTCTTGTGTTCTTAAAAAGTCCTTCACTTTCTTCTGTGCAGGGTAACTGGTCTAGTTTGTCCTTTGCACTTTCCCCATGCCCTGATATGGTGAGTTTGGATGTGGATGCAAAGAGCAAACCTCCTTGAGTTCAGCTTGGTCACATCCCCTACACAGCTAGTTCTGTGCAACTTTCCTGGGACATCACAGAAGCAAACTTCATCAGGGCAAGGCAAATTAGGATACACAACAAACTGCTGTTGGTGTAAATATTTCCTGTCAGACAGAACAATTAAACCCCTCCCCAAGGAGCAATGTATCAGCTGGCATTTGTGGTTAAGAAGTGCTTAAGAAGCAGGAATCTCTCTGAATGAAGCCAGAAATAGTTCCAAAAGAAGCACAGACACCACAGGAGAAGAGGCCTTTACTGAGGTAGTGACAAGTCAGGTTAGAGCTTTGTGCCTAACTTGCCCTGGAAGGTCCTCACTGTCCCCAGAGGGAACTCTGTCCCCATCCCTGCAGGGATGCAGCCTGAGCACTTTCTGCAGACAGGAAAGGTTCACCAGACTAATTAACACCCATTCAGCCTCATCCCAGTTCACCAGACTAATTAACACCCATGCAGCCTCATCCCACTTCCACAGACTCCACTGCTGCAGGATCAGCTCTGCATCTATCTGGGTGAGGAGAAAATCACTTCTTTCCTTACAGCAACTTGTAGCCCGGTCCTTCAGTGCTCTGTGGGGAGCTGTTCACATGTGACAAAAAGGTGAGGCTGTAGCTAGGACAGGCTAAATGATTTCTGAGCTCAGTTAGGTTGGTTGGCTGGGGGTTGCTGCTGCCCAGATGCAGCACCTCATCCCACGGTAATGCAATTGCCATGCAAAGTAAATGGATCCTCTGAAGTCATGCTCTTTACTGAAACTGCACATTAAAACACTCAAAGTATTGAATTATTTAAAAACTATTCACTGCTTACAGTCTTGATAAAGTTCTGTGTGAATTGTTTTTTGTATGTGTGAAGTAGTAAATAACAGGAATGGAGACATGTCTTCCAGCAGTACAATACAGGTTGAATATATCCCTGATAGCAGAGATTAGTGATAATCAGAAGGAAAATAGGACTCAGAGGAAGATACATAAATGAATACCTGAAGAACTTTATCTTAACTTAATTTGATTTCCTATCTAACACTGGTTGTAACTTTTTAACTATGTACTTTCTGGATATAGCATTATAGTACCCCTTTTAGAAGCATTTTAGCCTTAATTAAAAAACGTAAAATAGTAAAGAAGCTTCTGAATACCAAAGAAAATTGAACCAAGAGCTAGCTTGCCTCAGAATAAAAAAACTCCTGCTGCTGCAGGTTATTTGTAGCTTGAACATATCTAGTTTCTACTTCCAAATTTAGGGTGTTTCTCCTGCTTGATCATGGAGCTGACAGTCACCTTTTCTTTACTATCATTTAACTAGATATTTAACATTGCATTTCTATCTCTCTCTGTCTCTCTCTCTCTTTTTTTTTTTTTTTAATCAGAATGTCCAATGTTCTTAGGACAATTAAATCATATGTTCAATCAACACAGATGTGTTTATAAGCCACACTTACAAACACATGTTAGATATCCACTGTCAAGCTCTATCACCCATAAAACTTTGTCAACTGATACTGTTTATGTTACCATCAATTATTTATTTTCCTTTTGCAAACCATCTCGAATTTTGTCTGATTTTGCCTCTGACAGTCTTAAAGTAACTCTCCTGAACTTCCTGATCCATGCCTTTTCCCAGTTTAAATACTGGTACATCGTCTGGTTTTAGATCATTTTATCCTACAATTTGGTAAAAATGCTATTTGGTCAAAAAATTCATTAATCATCCCAGCTATATCCCTGAATTACTGGACTACAATGAAAGCTGAAAATATGTTTTTGTGTATGAAATGAATTACAAGAGGGACTTATGTCATCACACAATGCAAATAATCAATTAAAAAAGTGACTTGAAAATTAAAAAAATACTATAAATTTCTGCTCTCACTGTGTTGACTGTGGTAAAACCTTCTAACAGCAGGAAGTCTGGCAGGGCTCACAGTAATCCAGCCTGAAGTAAATAAAGGTGTGGGCAAGTTTCAAAACATCTTGGGTGGTGACAGGGTCAAAGCCTAGGACTCTCCTACAAGTAGTGGAAAGAAAATGGTCAAATGCTGGAAACACTGTTCTTCAATGGGAGGATTTAAAAAAAAAAAAAAAAAGCACAACAGCCTGAGTCCAAAAGGGTACAGTAGCTGAAAAGTAATTCCATATAAAGAAAAAACATAAAATCAGTAAATTCAGTAAGTGATTATATTTAGAAGGCCTCAGTACCAGTTGGTTTTCTGGCAAGGAATTGTTGCCAACCCTATTCCTTCTAAAGATAAATAATAGCAAAGAGGCAGCTTTTGGTCACCAGAAACAAACACCAGGGTGGTCGAGGCTTTGCAGGAGCTGATAGTGAAAGGCTGCCCTGGATCATACACAGTAGCTATGCAGGGATCAAAACCTGGTATTCTGGATTTCTGTGGCAGAGTTACATCTATCAGAAGAAATAATTTCATTCACAGGGTTGACACTCTTGGCTCTCACACTGTAAGTCCACATTTACACTGGCCCTAAGCCCGTTCACCCTTGAACAAAAACAAGTATGACACTAATAATCAGGGCAAAATCAGCACACAGAACATGACAAATAATGTTTGACTTTGAAAAGTCACAGCAGTAGTTTATGTTTTATGAAGAACTTAAATCTTCCAGTAACTTGCAGTTAATATTCGGAAACTTTTTCTGAGTTAAACTCTGTTCTTGTCCCACTGATAGATTTTGTTTGTATACTTGATACAGAATGATAGAGTGGATTAGGAGCCATGGGTTATCCACATGGGAGAAGATTCTTCATCTGGTTAGGACTTATTCTTGTCCCAAACTCTGCTGGACTGATATTCCAGAACTGGTAATGCATATTGAACAAAGCCCAGCTTGTGAGGAAAGCTGTTTGTGGAACAAGCAAACGAGACAGCTGTGGTGACACACGTGACACAACAGAATGATGTCCCTGCACAGCAACAGAGCTGTGTCAGCTGGAGATCCTAAATTTAAATCCAGAAGCATCAGGTTTCAGATATGCACCAAAACCACCTACATGTCAATATTTATTTGGTCTTCTGGATTTGTAGATACATTTGAAAGGAAGAAAAATGCTCAAGAACAGCAGATGCAATGAGTTTTAATCCCAGTTCCTGTCTGGGTAAACTTGGCTTCTCTTCTCATCTTCAACAGGATGTAAAAGTATTTAGAAATGTTTCTTCTCTGTGAGGAAGACTTTACTCATGTGATTACTGGGTTAAGAGGTAAAGATTAATGCTTGCAAAGTGCTTTGAAATCCAAGATGAAAGGTAAAGGTGTTATGCAAGAATGATTATTTTACACCAGTTAATATCATTTGTTCCTGACGATGTAACATAACAATGAAGGAAGTATTCTTAAACTAGACACCAAGGTCTGGCAAGGGAACTTGGATTCTGGCTGCTGCAAAGTTGTCATGCCTAAATGCTACACAGCTCCATCACAGACCCTGACCACAAGAGAGAAGTGATAAAAGGCTTTTTTTCCCCCTTGGTGTTCTTAGCAGAACTAATGTGTGTTTGTGATGGGTGTGAAAGTGCTTGGATACACATGCACACCACATAACAGCATAACAGCACTATCATCATATCAGACAACATCATTTCTGTAGGTTTGTAAGTGGCAAATCACATGGGGAAAAAGAAATACCCTTTTTTTTCTGCACATAAAGTCTTTCAATCTAGCATGTTGTTTTCCTTTTCTGGGCCTCCAGCCTTTCTGGTGCAATAGCAGATTTACAACACACAGAAGAAAAAAAAAAAGGACTCACCACAAGAAAAAGAGATTTGGGGGGGTTTTTTTGCCTAGTCTTCAATCACCTGGTCCTTGGAAATTCAGCACATCCCTCTCCCACTGTAGGTCTTGCTGTATCTACTGCCAGCAGGTAGAAGAAAAAAGAGCCAAATCTCTCCCTGTATCATTTCCCCAGTCGTGCTTGCCACACCTGTGAAACAAAGGGGAGTTTCTCCTGGCACAGGGAAAGCAGGGAGGTGAAGTGGAAGGACACAGGTGGCTGGAGGTGGTGCCCTCCTGTCACTGCACAGGTGAGCCACTCGTGCCAGACAGGTCCTGGCAAACCCCTGACCCTGCTCCAAGGCCTCACACACTGCACACAGAAATCCATCTCTCTGTGCAGCCACACAGAGGAAATATTTACACTGCTGAGCATTTGGATTATGAGAACATAAACAGAGGGAAGGCTACTGAAGCCTCTGTAACCCATCAGAGGGGTGCCAGCCCCAGCAGGCTGAGTTGCTCCATGAAACGTGCCCTGGATGTGTCAGTGCCCTGGATGTGTCAGACCCTGGACTGTGCTTTTAGACAAACCATACTTTCAGTAAGCAGTGGCTGCATCTTAATCCCCTTAGTATGGCCCTGATACTCTGATCACCAAAATCTAGGGCAGGCCATTGAAGTAGCTGGATCAGGCTCTAATACTCCTTTAGATCATAATCCTGCAAAGATTTAACATTTGCAAATAACTTTATCATGTGAGTGGTTAAATGGGATGTTGGAAGACCTGGGTCAGAACTGGAATATTCAACAAATTCTAACTTTGGTTATATCTATCAAGGATACAGTGGAAACAAGGAAAAAGTCAGGGTGGCTGCTGGGAGAGACTGACTCTTAGAAATATGTAGCATTTCAGGACTTAGATATCAGCTTAAATTCACCCACAACTATTCAGTCCTATCAGCCTCAAAGGATTTTAATCAACATGCAAAGCTAAGTAAATCTGCAAAAGATAGGGACTGGGCTTTAGCAGTCCTTCCTCTGACAAAAATATTCTGCACTCTGCCCTGACCCAATGCCTGCTTTAGTGTTTTACCTCTTTTGTTTCTAAGCCTCCTTTTTTTTTTAACCTTCATCCTCCAAACTGGACACCTCAGCATGCAAATGCTGTGATGCTTTTACCTGTAACAACCATCAAGATAACGCCAGAAATAGGAGAGCTGAAAGAGAGAAGCTGCTCTTTAATTTAAAAGCTGAGCAATGAGCGCTTGCAGCCCTCAGCTGAGCTAGGCTACCCTGCCCTTGCCACCTGAAAAATTCTGGCTGTGGATTTGGCCTCTTACCTTCTGTGTAGAGCACTGGAAGTTTAATTTAAGGGGAAATAATTGCATTTCTGTAACAAGTTTTGTGTGGTCATGCAGGGAGAGGGGTGGGGGGGAGTGGAAACTGAGCAGAAAAAGGTGACGAAACAAAATATATTCTAAAAAATTGGGCAGATTATAGATGTGTCAGGTGAGAAGTATTTTATTGGTCACTGCTAGGTTTTATACTGGATCATTAAGAAGGTTATCTAAATTTCCTCAAGTGTTTCTGCCTGGGGATCTGCTACAGCCCTGCTGTTTTTAGGCTGGTGTTTGTCATTAAAAAGCCTTTGCCCTCTTGCATACACATTTTCTCTCACAGGGACAATAATCACTCACAGAAAAATGAAAAGTATTCCAGAAATAATGGAAGAAGAAAACAACTGCTTGGACCTGGAATCAGGTTTATTCAATTTATGCATGAAGCATAAATGCCAGTCATTACAATTTTTTTTTTTTTTTTTTGCTTTTTCACTATAATAAAAATGAGACCAGGGGAAAAAACCCAATAGTAATTAATGCTGGTTTTGTAAATCAGTATGCAATTAGGATTCAGACACTAGAGGAAGAAAAAGTGGGCAAGACCAGAGTATAAAAAGTTCATAAATTCCTGCCTGTCTGAAAACTATGTGCAATGTTCAAATACTGAACAATGCAGCATGCCACTAAGAATCTCATTAAGCATAATTAAGAAATCTGAACTTTGTTCAGAATCTGTCCTTTTTTTATAAAACCAATGCATCTATTTTATTAATCACAAGTCAAACACGCTTGCCCTGGTGAGGGAAACATTTGGTGTGGAAGTTTCTTTGGAAGTCATCACTTCCTGTTGTCCTTCTTAGCTCATTTCCAATCCTTGCACAATGAATCAACTTTTTTTTTTTTTTTTTCCAGGCTGCAGGGCTCGTAAAACTGAGCTGATGAAATGAAAACTGTTTTACAATGATGTGTCCCTGCTCCCACAGCAGATTCACAGCTAAATCTGTTGTCTGTCCTTGCTTGTGCCTTGATTTCAGTCCTGATAGACAAATAAAATCCCCCCTCTCTCATTACAGGAGGTTTGGTGCAAAAATTCAAGGTTTTGAACAAACCTTCATGTGAAAGTAGTTTATTAAAAGCTTCAATCCTAAGGTCTTGAGAAGTTGCACAAGTCAGAAATACAGGAGTAATGGCTAAAAGCAAAAATGTCATAATAAAAGAATTGACCTTGCTAGATTACATTGTTAGAGTTCATCAAGATCCCATATGTACTTAATTCCTTGCAGACTGAAGGTCTATAGCAATACTTTCCCAGTGTGACAAAAAAGCTTCTGAAATTTTACACAAATGAAAAATCAAGGCACTAATTGAAATATCTTCCTGTACTTTCTGTCTGAAGAGAATGAGATGTTACCATTATTTAGTGCACAGAATTCTGTGTTAATTAGGTTAGAACTGAAAACCTGAGTGCAAAGTTATTTGTTTAAAATAAAGGTGACAGGGTATAAAAATAGGTTTCTGTTTGCAAGCCACACAACAGCTTGGAAGAAAAAAAACCCAAACCCTCTCATCCAAGAAAAACCTTGAATGCTGAGGGTTGTTTTTTTTTAATTCTATATCTAATAATAATTATTTTCAAAAGCTATACAGACCCTACTTTTTCAAGTTATTCTTTAAAATACAGTGCTCATTGTAGGTGTTTCCCAGTAACTAAAGGCCACACTCATTAAGTAGCTCTGATATCCCTGGTTTAGAAAAAACTCATAAGCAGGAGATCATCTGACCAGCCCATAAATACATTTAATTTTTATAGTAATTGGCTAAATTATTAGTCACATTTCTAGATATGTTGAAAACCACCATGTGCCTAAGACAGCACAGTCAGTAAGTATGTCTAAATAGTCATTAAATTCCTAATCCAAAGTGTTCCAGCAATCCTGTCTTGTTGCTTGCCTGCTGACAAAAACAAGCAACTGTGCATGAAATATCATTGATCCCAAGCATTTTATAATCATGGCCCTAGTCTGAAGTTTTCTCACAACAAATATGCCTATAATTTTGCTTTTCACATAAAACTGAGCAGGTTATTAAGTGCTTTTCAGCAACCACGACAGCTTAATAGGTAAGGTATTTTCATATTTATTTTAAGGTAAAAAATCCAGAAGCTGGAGCTCAATAAAAAAAACCCCACCAAAAATCATGACTCTCCCATGATATTGTGAAAATCCTTGATGAGACATAGGGAAAAATGAACAGATACAAGGGGTTTAAAAAAGCTCCTTATTTAGTTTTGTCCTGGCATGGCAAATAGACCTATCCAACAATTTTAGCAGGCATGATAAAAGGCTCTTTTATCAAAAGGAATTAAGGTAAGGCAGGGAGGTTGAAAAACAGTCTGAGACATCAAAAGGAAAAATAGGAAACTATTTGCTGGCCTGCAGGAAAAGGAAAAGCTCATTTAACTAAACACCCAGGAGAAAAGCAGCATGTATGGAGCTTGAGAAGTTCCATCCCTGGTCCAATTTATCCCCTTGGTTTCATCAAATGGTGCCTGAGTGGACGTGCCCAGGAGGACAGGCAGCCACACCCTGTTCCCCGCTGCAGTCACAGAGCCCAGGCTGAGCAGCTCAAGCAGAACCAGAGCTGATCTAGGCTCTGCTGCTTTACCTCCCTGTCCCTGTGGATGTCAGAGCCAGCAGTGTTTGTCCTCTATTCCTCCTTGCTGCACAACACATTCAAGGCTCTGGGGAGAGAAGAACAAGTGATGCTGTGGGGATTTAAATGAGCTCCCCTGTTGGAACCCTGGGCACTGAGAATTTCAGACTTTCTGTGCTGACTGGCACTGACCCCCAAGCAAACACTGCATTGACATGAGGCTGTGGAGAAGGCTTCCAAAATTGAGTGATAAAACTGAGATTTTGGGTGCGTAGTTTGAATAGAAGCGTGTGATATCACAGGGTGGAAAACTTAGCGTTTAAGATTTTAGAATATAGTAATGTATATATAAAGCAAGATGGAGGTTTTAGGGCAGAGGCCAGTCCTTTTTCACCTCCTTCTTCATGAGTCTGGGTGATATTCTGTAACTGAATAGAAAAGTCCACATTGCAGGCCATGTGTGGTTGGTTATTGGGTTAAAAGTAAAAATAATTTAGGTGTGACTTCATTATTGAACAATTCATCCTTAGAAGACCTTGTAGAGAGATAGAACAAGGGCCATTTTTCACTTTGCTAGCTACAACTCACAGCCTGTGAGACTGTAACCTAGATAAGAATTAATTAACATCTGAGTCCAAACACGAACACTCTCTCGAGCATTTAAACCTGGCTCTGACAGAAAAGAAGGTAAACACCAAAACACATTTCCTGTTCTTGTGGATGTCAGAGCCAGCAGTGTTTGTCCTCTTTTTCCTCCTTGCTGCACCCCAGGCCATTACTGCAAGACACATTCAAGGCTCTGTGGAGAGAAGAACAAGTGATCTGTGGGGATTTAAATGATCTCCCCCATTCCCTGAAGAGCTGCTGTAAAGGAGAGCTATGAGTGCTCATCCAGCTGTGCTCCAGCCCCATCCTCACATGTTCACCACAGCTTTCACAAGAGCCACTGGGGCAGAGTGCAGCTACTGGCTTTCAAAACACTTGCAGAATGTTTGGGCCTAATTCCTTGAGGAGGATTTAATTTTCTTAAGGAGTCTGAGTAAAACCATCAGCTTCCAGAGTGGCACAGGGAATAATGCTTTGGGAGATTTTGTGAGGTATGCTGCAGCACAGCACAACACAAAGTCATACTTGCTGGACATGTGATCACAGAACAGAGCTAGCTGTTCCTTCTAATATCTCTGCTGCACAGTGTGTTTTTAAAATACTGAGCAAACCAATCAAACTGGTTGATTTTACTGCACCAGAAACTATACACAAACTTTTTCTTTACAATATACTTGGTCCTGCTTTTTGTGTCATGATTTTACCATAAATACCCATACTGAAGTACCTTCATCCCTCGAATCAAGTAAGGAATGACTTTGGGAAGTGGAAAAGTGGGAATCTTGTGCTTTTGGAGCCAGGTCCTTCTCAGTGTTCACTCAGCATGTTCCATGTTCTCGCTCTGTTTCAGTGGCCAAAGGTGTGGAAACTGCTCTCTGGAAAATAAACGACTGTCACAGTGCCTGCATGAACCGCATCAGCCACGAGTGCGGCAGTTCTGGGGGCCAGGTGAAGGCAGCATGACTGGGTTGTGCCACCCCCCACATCCCTCTCCGCCTGACTCGCCCTCCTGACCCTTTCCCTGCCCTGACTGGTTGCACTCGTGCTCTGCCACCTGCTTGGCCTCTCTCGGCAGAATGTGCCTTGTGCAAGCAGCAGGCGGCTGCTGCAATCCCTCAGCAGGGAGCAGGAGGCCCCCGGGAGCAGTGGCACCCTGCAGAACAGGACAAAACACTCCCTGAAATACCTGCCAGTACCACCTGCTGTACAAACTGCCCCTCCTGGGGTTTATTCCTCACTGCCTTGTGCCTGGCAGCAAAGAACACGACCCCTCCAGATCAGCACCGACTCAGGTGGCAGGGAGCCACAGGAAAGGGAGCACTTCAGGCTAGCACTCCCTTCCCCCTGCTCTAACCCTTATAATCAAATATCAGAAAGAATGAAAACAAACCGTGGCTGCAGCCAATGGTGCATTACATTTTCTGTTCTCACCAGCACATTTTATAGGTCACTGTTTGGCCAATGAAACATAACATGGTGTTCCTTTACCACCCCCCCCTTGCCCCCCCTTTTCAAATTTGAAAACAGGTATCTTCTTCCAAGCTAAATGCTTTTAACTACTGAACTTCACAGAAAAAGAAGGTCACAGGCTGACTCATCAGCAGGTTGGACTCATAAAGAGCCTGGACAGGACATCAGGGCATGTAAGTTATAAATGCCAGGTACAGAGATACTCACCACCCAGGGAAACAGGTGTATGTGTTCTTAAGCTTTCCTGTGATTTATGAAGTAATGAACATATTATGCCAGGCCAAGATGTCCTGGGCCTGATCTTCCACTGCCTGGAATATACAAGCTCCTGTAGATACATCTTCTACAGCCTGTGCACTGAGTGAGCTTTCAAATAAATCAGAGCAGGAGGGGTCATCTCCCTTGGTGTGAGGCATAAACACACAACAGTTGACTTTTAGAAGCTGACCTGCTAAGTTCACTGCGAGTGAGAGGGACAGTTGCTAAAAAGAGTTTAAGCCTTTATCCAAACAGTTTGTATTCCAAGCATTCAAAATACAGAAGAAATGTCCTTTGCAGTTACTATTTGGCACCACCAGCTGGATGCTCTGAGGAACTAAAATTGAGAATTTGTTTTAATTTTAACTGCTTAAAACTGGAAATACCAGCAGCCTGATCCTGTGGTTTATAGTTCTGAGCTTTATTTTGCCTTGCTGGTAATGTATAAATACCTGGTCCCTTCTGCACAAGAGGGGGACCCTGCAAGAAACAGAGGAGAAGATTCTGTTCAGACCCTGCAGGAACAGAGGAAAACTGTTAGAAATCAACATATCAGCTCACAGGATTTTTTACAAAGGCCAGATTTGCCTTCATTACTGCTACAAGTATTTGACATATTTTGTTTCTTCAGCGTAATGCATAAGGTGAGCAAAGTAGGAGCAAAACATCACAATTTATTTCTGTAACAGGATGTGCTAGTGTGTGTGAGCTGCGGGATGCACAGCCTCAGCCCTCAGTGAAGAGCAGTGCAAACACATCAGACACCCAGCAGTGTCCTGCTGCCCTTATCCCTCTGCCAGGGATGAGGAATGCCATGAAAGGAAATTAAAGTCTCCTCCTGCAGATTCAGCACGGGTGTGGTTGTGGCAGGAGAGTGCAGCTCTACTCCCAGTGCTGTAGGCAGAGCTCCTGCACACAAAAGCCAGTTTTGTCTGGAACTGGGTCCTCCTCTCTGCTTGAAAGGTGAAGTGGTTCTGCTGCAAACACAGCAAGAGAGGGGTGAGCAACTGCATAAGACACCAAGTTTTACGTCCAGGGAGCTCAAAGTCACCATCCCTTCCTCCCAGTGGCTTTTGGTGTGAACCTGAAGCGTTCAGAATGATTTCTCCTCCTGGGAGTGAGCTGCAATGCGTGGCAGGCACACAACACACAGCACAGCCCTGAGGAAGCAGGTCAAGTGGCATGGTGACAAGGACTGGGGATGGAAAAGGATTAGAGAGGCTGAGTCAGTCATCAAGAGCACTGATTAACTTTGGGGTTCTCTGCTTTTGGCATTCAGATCATGCAGAATCATGGGATTAGTGCAGTGCCAGGCAGCCAGCCTCGTGTCTGGGCCCTTCCCCTCATAGCAGGCACCAAGGAGGAGACAGATCCAGCCAGCAGAGGAAAAGGTGAAAGCTGAAAATGCACAAAAGGTATTCACAATAACTTCTGCCTCACTGTAAACACTGCTGTAGCTGAAAACAAATAAACTATGAAATTTGGCACAGAAGGACCCAGGACTGGAATAGCAGGAATGCTGCAGATCAAGATTAATGTGCACTGGCAGAGCTACCTGGAGAAGCATGCATGGCACCTGTCCCCATGGTGCCTGCCTGGAGCTAGGGACAGCAATCCCCTGCTTCCACAGCCCTCAAACTGCAGTTTAGAGCAACACCTTGGGGGCTGGAAACCTTTCTGAGGGAGATTTTGCTGAAAAGGAAAAACATGCATCCATGGGACAAGGCAGCTGAGTAAGAAAGCAATATGTATTAATGAATGTTTGTAGGGGAAGGATCTTACCTTCTCAGGAATATCTGTGTGTATAAAACTAGGTATGTTCTGTGTGCTGATAACAGGATAAGCATTAGAAGATGTGACAAGAGAGATAAGAACTTTTTACAATTCCAGCCACCTGAGGTGCTGCATGGTTCATTCCAGAAAACCTTCTCAGTTTCTACCTGCAGTGTGCTGCTGGATTCCTGGCAGAAATTCCTAGCCTGGATGTTTAATTTGCCTTGCTGACAAATACCAGCAACAGGCAGCTGATTTGTTAGATGCCATTATACAACCATCCTTAAATAACTATTACACCATTGCAGCCATTAATCCTTTCTGAGAAAGACAAGTAAGAAAGCATTAATTAGGTGACCACTGCATGAGGACTGGACTTGCTTTGGGACTGAATGTACTGCAGTTTTTGCTGTGCTTCATTCCTTCCTGAAATATTCCTCACTAAGCCCTAACTCTATTAATGTCAAAACTCCTACTAATTTTAGTGGGTCTAGGAAAAAACCATTTTTTCCCCATCAGCTAAGAGCAACTCCCTCAAAATATAAGGGAGAGAGTAGATACAGAATTTTGTAGCCATGTTTCACATTAGGATAATACAGCATTTTTGTCTTTTCATATTAATTTGTCTTGAAACAATAACAGGTAAGTACAAACATACCAGCTCTCAAACTCTAATAAACTCCTTCTTCTTATGCAAAATGTATTCTGAGAAAAGCATTAACTAGGGGAAGGGTATGTCAAGCCTGAAAACTTTTTGGTGCTATTCATTTCTTTTAAAACCGAATCAGAAAATTTCTGGACAAACCCATCAGAGATATTTTTGTGGGTTTTAGAGGTAATGCACTCTGGGGAAAAAAAAAAAAAAAGTGAAAAAAAGCAGAGCAGTCTGTAATGGAAAGTCCATATTAACTATTGCATGTGGTTTTGGAATCCCCATGTAAAATTGGAAATCATTTTACAGACAGTAGGAGGTTCCTAGTTTTGTTTCTCTTGAGGAAAAAAAATAGGTGTGCAGCTGCTGTTGAAGCAGTGTCCTGGTGTGTCCTCAGCCCAGGGAGGCCCACTAGATGGGGATATTTCCAAAGGACACTCCCGTGTGCCACGCCTGCACCAACACCAGCCCATTCCCCTTTCAGATTCTCTACTTTGGGACAGGATCTGCATTAATTTGTTATAAATATTGATTCAGGGCAATAACAGGCAGTTTGGGGTAGGCTTTCTGTTTAAAGAGCAGCCAATCCAAATATTTTTTTGTTACGTGAGACCAGATGAGCACATGCTTGTGCACATACACACAAGCACACACACTTGCACACAAGCACACACATTGCACTTGTAGATGTATTCTAGAGCCTAAATGGAGTGAAAATCCCACTGCTCCTCAGTTGGAGTAAGTTCTACACCCTTTGAAATTTGGGCGACTCAGACACACAAAACTTTGGGCACAGACCAGTTTTTCAATGGCCTTCTGGTTTTTGTTTAAAAAAAAAAATCCAAATTCAGTTATACATTTCAGGAGTATTTGCAGAACACTTCTAAAAGGTTTTGCTCGAGAATCAGAAACTTTCATTTTTGTGTGTGTGCAAAATCCTTTTCTGCAGTCCCATATTTTTCAGTCTGTAAGAATCTGGTTTCTGTGCAGTGGGAACAAGGCTTACGTAGGGTAGTCACTTATTCTAATAATAAAAAACTACAGAAATGTTGAATTTTACAAGGTCTTTTTTTCTTTACAGGTGCTAGCATCAGAAGATGGAAATATTCCTTTTATTTCACTCTTGTTGCACAGATTTGGGGATCTGCTAGAGCCACCCACTTTCTGTTTGCAAGACTCATAGAACCATTTAGGCTGGAAAACATCATCCATCTGTTAACTCAGCACTGGCAAATCCCACTAAACCAGGTCTCAAAGTGCCACATCTACACATCCTCTAAATCCCTTCAGGGATGGTGATTCCACCACTTCCCTGGGCGGCCTGACCACCCTTCCAGTGAAGAATTGTTTCCTAATATCCCATCTAAACCTCCCCTGAGGCAGCTTCAGGCCATGTCCTCTCCCCCATCACTCCTTGCCTGTGACAAGAGGCTGATCCCCACCTGGTTCCCCCTCCTGTCAGGCAGTTCTAGAGAGTGATGAGGTCTCTCCTCAGCCACCTTTTCTCCAGGCTGAACACATATAGTCATGATTTTAAAATATTTCTGTATTCTTTTACCAGTATTTCATCTGTGCTCTCTGTCTTCCCAATGTGTCATACCCAAAATAACTGAAGAATGAATGGTTTGGTATTTCTTGAGAGCACTTACAATGAAAATGATCTTTCTTTCTGTGAACCTCAGGGAAACCAACTCGTCCATGAGCTCCACAGGTCCTGCATGAACTTCACACGCTTCACAGCACAAAACATGTTCCAGAGACCTAGGAAGTCATCACAAATACCACTGAGCTGAATCACTGCAAAATGTTCTGTGTTAACTGTTTTTTCCCTGAATGTTATCTTGGTTAACTATTTACCATTCCCTCACCCTACAAACTGGATAAGGGCACAGGAACCCACACCTCTCTATCAACAGGGACACACTGCTTGTGTTTTTTGGTCTCACCTCTTTTCCATCACACTGATAACTGTGGATTTCTGCCAGCTGCAAGTAGTTCTTGGCTGGCATTTGAGAAATAACTCAGCTGGTGACTGGGAAAAGTATGTAGGGATGATCCATCAGAACAAATTAACTCCTTGGTCTCTGCTGTCTTTCTGTGACACAACTAGCTTTTCTTTTAGTATCAGGTGCATTTCAGATTCTCTGAAGTGCTTTGTTTTGTCCCCCTCTTAGTTTATTCAGAAGTATTTAAAATGGCAAATTGGAGGTATGCTTTAAGAAAGAGTATGTATAAAAACCCCCAAGCTACAACCCCATCTCCTTACTTGTACTCAGCACGAGTAAGGAAACTGTCAATGTGGCCACAGCCTGCAGTTTTTCTGAAAAAAACCACCAGTCAGTAAGCAGTGCAAGTCTAATTCTGGACAACTTTCCAGCACCAGTGATACAACCCAGTGGAACTGCCAAAACTCATTGTCCAAGAGAAGCTAAATAAAAATTTTATTATAAAACAAGGTGCTCTCTGTAACATCAAATCTTCAGGGAAGTGTTTGCCCAGTCTCTGTTTTTATCAGCAAATTGCTACTTCTTCAAACTGTAACATCCCATTGACTTAAAAGAGCAAGTGCTGTGGGGAGCATCTTACGTAAACATTATGTCTCAGTTTGACTACCCATCATTGGAAGAAAAGAATCAGAAGCTCTGTTTTAAAGGCTTTTCTCAATACTTACATGTTATTAAAAAAAACCCCAAACCAACCAACAACAAAACAAACAAACACACAAACACCCAAAAAAACCCCTAAATTAAGTTTGTGCGTGTGCAATGCTGAGGTCCCTTCTCTAATATGTAGAATGAAAGAGTCACAGAACCCAAAACAGCACAGGTGAAAGCCTGCTGTGAAGTAGACAGAGTATGAGTTAGAAACTACAAAAGAGAACAGGATAATCACAGTCCAGCAGCTGTGACCAAAGGGAAGAAAGAGGTCAGCAAAGTGGGTGATGGCAGCCCCAGGGACACAGCTCAGCAGCCTTTCCATGAATGCAGGGATGAGTCTGTGATGGTGCAGACATCCCCCAGGACATGCTGAGGCATCAGGGAGCTCTGCTCTGTTTACAGAACACCCCAGATTAAAAACCACTGTTGCTTTCCAGCCCTGCAGAATAGTAAAGAGTCCTGCACTGTTGCAGCAGCCCTCTTATTAGAAGGTAAAAATGAGGCACAGACTTTTTGTTTATCACAGCATGAAAAGGGTCCTGGTTTATTCCTCTTCACAGCTCAGCCATTCTGACTCCAACCATTCCCTAACTAACTACAGCAAGCTCCTCCTGTGGGTTTCCCTTGCAGCCTGTGACTGCTGGTGATTTCCTGCTGAACTCTGACTGCAGCTTTTACCCAGCTAGACTGTGACTGCAGGTTCCAACAACAGGCTCTGACTGCACGCACACACTGACCTCACAGCAGCAATTCTTTCCTCAGAATCCTGCTCCATGCTTCTCTCCTTCATGCTCCTCAAGGTCCCTCCTCCATGATGATCTTCCCCTCACCAGCTCACCCCCTCTTTTATCTCACTCATCCTTATTGGATATAGCTGGAACTCATCAGTGGTGAGGCTGTATTGGTTAATTAACACAGCTGTTACTTACCAGGGGTGAGGCCACCTGTATTCCCTTCTCCTACTCTGCACAGCAGCTGAGAACTAGCCCAAAGCAGCGTGTGAACTATAGACAAGAGTAAAGGCAGTCACTTAAAATTAGTCATTTTAAACACTGGCATTTACAAAAAAAATGTTACTCACTAGAAAATGCTTTTGTACAGCTTTGTTGTGTTCCACACTCAAAGTATGACCTTCTCTTATCTTTTTATGGAAATGCTACCAGTATCATGGTTTGTGTTGTTCAACAGCAAATCTCATTCTCACAGCACCTTATCACTCAAGCACATCTTTATCCTTCCACATCATTCTCACCAGGGGAGAGAGGGAAAGAGTTTTAACCAAACTCCACAGAGCTTACAGCGGGTTTGAATGTCATTTAAAAGCCATTCTCACCAGCTGAATATCTGCAGAGATACCAATGATTTCAGACCAAGCTCTGACCAGGCTTAGGCCCAGCAATGAGCTTGGTGTGGGGCATAGACCAGCCTTCAGGTTAACCCTCCCACCCTAATTTCAATTATCCCAGAAGAAACCAGGCAGAGGCTGTGACTGAAATGGGAAAAAAAATAAATCAGAATGGATTCAATATTACAGCACTGCAAAAGTAGATAACTTAGGGTGAAACCCTTTTTCTTCCATGACTGACCCAGTGCATGCAGCAAATACATACAAATCCACCCACTTCTATGAATTGTGTTGGAAAGAAACGTGTATCTTAAAATCCCTAGGAAAACCTGTCCTTTGAACATATTATTTTGCTAATAAAACCTTGAGATAGATGGTTTATTCAGCTATCTTTTGCCCCAAATGATGGCAATATTGTAGCTTTCTGGGAAATGAGACATAAGTGGGCCCTTCCCTTGCTATTTCTGTCCCACATATATGTCCCACAAGGATGAAGGCTGTAGCAGGACCAGAAATTGGGCTTTGCTTTTGCAGGACTTGGCAGATCAGTGATGGTGAAAGTGTTTATATGACTGGAGGCTTGGGAGCAGTCAGTCAGAGATGTAAGCAGGGCTGCAGCCCTGTGAAATGGAGGAGCTGAAGTATTGAAGATTTTATCCCAGCTCAGTGACAGTGCCATGACCCCAGTCAGCTCGCCAGGAGCTCACCAGTCAGCTCACTGTCACAGGGCTGCCTGCCTGAGGCTGTGCCAGCCTAGGAAAAAAGTGGGGACTCACCTCACAAATCACGAGCCTTGAAATATGGAGGGGTGTAAAAATCAAAGATTCCTTGCATGCCCAGAGTACTTTTTGTTCTGATAAGGAGAAAACAGAAACTTCTGGCAGCAGCATTTGCTTTATTACTCATTTGTTTCTGCAGCAAGATGTGTTTTCATGGCATAGATGCAACAAAATTGTCAGGTGATATAGCCCAGCTTAAAGATTACCAAAACCCAAACAAATGAAACCTCTTTTTATTTCCTTCCCAGATTTTGTTCCAGAGTAGAGGTGATAGTGGGAAAAAAAAAAAAAAAGGTCTTAACACAAAATTGAAGTAAGTTTCTACAATGTTTTGCCCTTATTATTACTGTACCACCTTAGAGGTCAGTCAGCTCTTAGGGGTCTGTGGTGCTGCCAGCCCCCTTTGCTGGTGCCAAACTCCTTGTTGGGTAAGGACAGGCTCTGCAGAGTCAATATTCCGTGCTGCAACTGGAGGGGCAATTAAAACCTGAAGCATTCACTGCAGCAAGCACAAAACCTTTTGGTGCATGCAGAGGTTTCACACAGGTGTAGGGAACTCTTCCGGCAGCACATGAAGCTGATACATTCCACAAGGGACAGGGGTGCAACCTGCTGATGTTCAGAAGCCCAGAGAGATGCTCAAAGATGCTGAGATGAAAAGTAGACTCCTCGAAGACTAACACACCTCCAAAAGCCAGGGAAGTCACATTCAAAAAGGGAAAGGCTTCGTAGGTGAAAAGAATGTGCTTTGTGTCACTGG
Organism: Cettia cetti; assembly: GCA_013401135.1. Taxonomy (NCBI): domain Eukaryota; kingdom Metazoa; phylum Chordata; class Aves; order Passeriformes; family Sylviidae; genus Cettia; species Cettia cetti. The sequence continues at coordinate 6,414 of VZUI01037174.1, read as the reverse complement.
CCCAGAAAGTGACTCAGTCACCTTGGGCAAGCCCCCAGTGCCACGAGTCCTTCCTTGCACTGTCCCTGAGTAGCTGCCTCACACCTGCTCTGCACCCCTGATCTCATCTCCAGAAAGTTGCTGTGACTGATTTTGCTGCAGGCTGACAACCGTGTTGATTCCCTGGTTTATTTTGAAGTGTGGCTGTGTTTGAATCAGTCACTGATTGCCTGGCTGTCACACACATCACGTTCCCTGAGTTTCCCCAGATTCTCTCTCTTTTGAAAAAATGGTGATTTCCTTTACTCCCCTATTCATTTCAGGCAAATCCTGGGTGTTTCTTCTTCTCTTGAATAAACCCATAATGAAGTGGCCATTGTTAATGCTTTTGAGACGTTTTTGATGAATTTTCTTCTCTGGTTAATTACCTTCTCTCCACAACTTGTACTTTTCCTCCCAGTTGTTCCCTACAGCTAATGAATACTCTGCTTTTCAGCAGGCATTGTGATTCTATTGCTTTTTCCTTGCTTAAAGCCTGGTCACATCGTTGGCCTTTCTTTCTGACATCCCATTTCTGAGGACAAACCTGGCGTCACCATGCAAACTCCGTCCAACCATCCCTCCTTTCCCTGCGTCTGCACGAGTGTGAGGCCAGCACCAGGAGTGCATCTGCAGTGCTTGCAGCTCCCTGGGCTGCCTCTGTGGCTGACTTCTTGCCAGCCAGGCTGTGTGGCAGCCCGTGATGCTCCTCAGCTGTTGCCGTGCAGCCTCAGGCACTCTGATCGCATTTATGGCAAATCCCTCCTGCCTCCGTGTCCCTGCCACCGCTCCTTCCAGCTGCAGAGCTGCACCATCTGCTGCTGAGGAACCCTCTCCTCTTAGGGCTGATTTGCAGTCTCTGTGATCATTTTTAACAGCATTTTGGGGTGGATGACAGCCTCTTTGATCCAGGAGGTTTGGGCAGATTGCTTTCAGGATATCGCTTGTTTATTTTCACAGTTCTTGCAGCAATTCTTGTTGCCATTGCTACCCACATGCTGCTCCTCTAGCGCATTTTATCCAGCACATTTTATCTCTCCTTTGTGCCATTTGTGAAGTCAGTGCCATGTAGGTTTTGTTTTGCATGGGGCTGGCAGCCCTTGTTCCTCTACTGTGACCACAAAACTTCACTCCACAGTAGCACTTTGTACCCAACATTTCAAAACAATTTCGTTTTCATAGTTTGGTCCTTGCCCCTGCCCCAGATCCTTTCTGATTCTTAAACACAGGATTCAGGCCTCCATCAAAAGTAGAATCCTCCCTTGTATTGAACAACACAAAAGATTATTTTTTAAAAAAATCAGGATGCTTATGAAAACCTTTCCCTGTAGATTGAGACTCAGTCTCAATTCTGTTATTTTAGTAGATTTATGGGGTTTTTATATAAACAATAAAAATTTCATGTCAAAAACTACAAAGGATACCACAGTCCATTACTTTCAAATTTTAAATAATCCTGAATTTAAAAGAAAACTACTTAAAATGTGGGTGGTTTTTTTTTTTTTTTTTTGTCCATAATAAACTTGTGTTAAAGTTAAAGAATAATAGTTCCAATAGGTTGTAGGTAATGTGAACTTACAGAGGGATGTGCTTCAGGGCTGTTGTTTCTTTTTTTTTTTTTTTTTCAGATGATACTCCATATGGTTTATGAATTTTGCCCTCCATATTTCAATAGGAACTTATGTAAGCATCTTGCCAGAAAAATACTGGAAATAAAAAAAAAGCTGGAAAAAGGCAGCCAAATATACAGCGAAGTGCTAAAGTAAGAAAACATACTAATGAAAAAAAATGGATTGCACAATGATTCATAAGCTCAAGAAAGTTGAGATGGAGGAGGCACCTAGATTTCCTTAATGAAATGCATTTCTTTGTTCTGAACCATTCAGGGGCTTTTTCTTGTGTACTTTGACAAAGACCATGTGCAAGTTAAATATCAGTGTGGCAGTGACTGTGTACTGGCTCTTGCAGCTCTGAAGATACACAGTCAGCTGAGAACCCTGGCTGGTCCTGGCTTGAGCAAAGGGATTAGAGCATCTTTGATTTATGGATTTTAAAAGTCAGATCTTTCCAAATGAAGGATTCGTGTGTTTTTGTAGCCTCAGGGAAGCCGCCAGCTGCGAATGGCTAACCTTTATTGTGGGATTTCTGTTCACTTTCATGTAAGACACAAACTTATTCACCATAACAACCACTAAAAACTGGTGTCATGAAACAGTAAAAATAAATAAAAAAAAACAAAGGCAGCAATACCAATCCTCGAAGGAATATTAACTCAAGCCAGCTTCAATTCCACAATGGAAAGAGGTGCAAAATACTGTAATTAAGAATGGCAGGCAATTTTAAACTGGAAACGTTGGAGCTGTTCCTCTTACGTGGATATAAATAATGGCAAATCTGCTAAAATCTGTGAAAGTACAATGCCTAATTTTGGCTTGGATTCTGTTCTGACTTCTGTGACATTAACAATGTGATATTAGATACACACAGGTGAAATATGTTCAGAACATTTAAAATAGGAGATGGGAAATCAGAATATATGAATTACTTTTTTACAAGGTTTTATCACTTTGTTTGCATTTTTCTTAATTTTGAAATGACAATGATATTAAACTAAGTTTTGATGATGTAATAAACAAAAAAATTTGAATAATAACACAGCGTATTAGTTAGAAAGCTCTATTTTTAAGGTCTTAATGAATTATAATTTATGTTTTTGATGATTTAATATACAATTTTGTATTCCTCCTAACTTCATAAGTGTTCATGACATCAGGAGATACAGCTTCTGTATTTCACTCCCAGTTTTCTTAACCACAAAGTCTTAAAAGTATGAAATACTACCACAATCCTCATGAGGGTGTTTGTAGCTGTGGATTGTCAGTTGACACCCTCCTCCCTCTCCAGAAAAAAACGTGCGCACATGTAGAAAGAATTTACATTTTCATTCATCAGATAATACTGTACTTCCTGGGAAAAAATGGCACACAGGAGTTTTAAAGGGTAAACTGATTGTACAGAATCACAGAATCATCAGCAAGGGAAAGGATCTTCAAGGTCATTTAGAGACCTTAACAACAGTGTGAACCTAACACTGCCAAACCCACCACTAAATCACATCCCTAAGTGCCACATCTACACATCTGAATGCACATGGACAATATATTGGAGAAGCAAAAAGACTCCCATCCATTGCCATGGGCTTATGTGTTACAAGGAAAAATAAAGAAACACTTTCTTATTACTTTCTGAGCCTTATTGCCACACAATGTTTTTAAATGGAGGCAAAGTCTTGGAGTGGCATTTCAAGTGTCTAGGACAGGTACTAGAGTACCTGTCATGTACACCTGTGTACATGATTTGTGCTTGTGACAGCAGGAGAGGGTCCTGCCCAGGCTGTGCAGTCTGTGTAAGTCAGAGCAAATTCGATGTGCTGTACTCTGTGGGCTGGAGAGCAGATCCAGGTTGGAGGTTTTATCTGGTCTCTTGTTGTCACAGCTCTGATAAGGCCAGGTGGGTGACTCACTGCTCCATCTGCTCTGGTCATGAGGAACTGACACAGAACAAGGCACACTAAGGGAAAAGCACAGGGGAATAGATAAGTCTTCACCAGTTAAAACCTGGAGTACCTTAAAAAGAAAATGCAGTTTACAAAGCAATAAAAATGAGGTCAAAGTATGTTCATGTTTCAGATGTGTAGCTGCTACCTTGCTAAATAATGAGCCATTAAAAGTGAACAATATTTGTATTTCCATAATTCTCTTTTTCCTGAGTAAAGTACAGCTGCCACGTGAGGGCTGTGTTTGAGGAAACTGTCAAAGACATACTGTGTGCTGCTAGGTCAGTGTTTAATGGCTCCCTGACATATAATAATTTAACTACTAGAAAATTTTACAATAATCCAGTAACTTCTTGTCCCAACATTTACAAGTTTCCATACTGCAAAACCTCATGTGAGTAGCAAAGCATTCTTACAACACCTTGCTATTCTTTTTTTCTCCAGCTGACCAATTGATTGATTGTCCACAGCACAATTGTTGGAGAGGGAAGAGAACTATTAATTAAATTGGTAAGTGGACATGCAAAAACCCAGATGTTTGAAACATGGAAAGCAGAATACAATATACTGTGTCAAAATGAATAAACAATAAAAAGAAAAATAAATCAAAGATGTACGACTGCCTGCCCTGCTGCTTTCAGGAACGTGGCCTTTTGTCTCCAAGCTCATCCAAGCAGAAGGTGATTTCTATTCTCCAGAATCACTGATTCAGATGATGCCTTTGACAAGAGTCATTCCCTGTGACAGGGGGCTGGTTTTGCCTCAAATCCACCTCAGGGGGCTTGTATTGACACTGATCTAAGTCAGACAAATTCTTTTATGTAATAGCTCTCAAATGTGCTTTTTCTAACTACTTGTGTACATATTCTAAGATTATTCTGGCTCACTCTGTTCTTTCTAAATTAATTAATTAAGGCCTAAGAATAAATTACACCTTGGCAAAAAGATTGTACGTGGTTTTGTGTGTTGTATGTTTTTTGTGCTATCTATGAAATGCTTTTTAGCTGTGGCAGTTTGCCTCAGAAAAAATCAGCTCTCTGGGCTGCACCTTACCTATAAAAATTTGTTACAGTCCAAAACATATCCTCTGACATCCTTTACCTATCATCATTTTGGACAAGATTTTGCACCAGTTCAACATAAGAACCTAGTATTCATTGTTTACTTTTATACAGAAGCAGTATCTTCAATAGACATGACTTTTTCCCCACTGTACAAAAACAGTAGAGTTTTTGTACAAGAGCTCCTTTATATTGCATACAGATGAGTTTGGTGGTTTGGGTTTTGTTTTTTTGTTTTTGTTTTTGTTTTTTTTTTTTTTTTTTAATTGGAGGTTTGGGTTTTGTTTTTTTGTTTTTGTTTTTGTTTTTTTTTTTTTTTTTTTAATTGGAGAGGTTGTCTCTGTTTCTTTAATCATACAAGATAAAGAGAGTAGGACAAATGACCAGAAGAGGTGATCAATAGTACAAACTCCTTCTGATCCTCAGTTATTCTGTTAAGAGTGCAAGCCCCTCTGGAATTCATGGGAATTTGGTTGGCGGCCCAAATTCACAAAGATATTACACAGAAGTAGCTTCTAGTTCATTTCCTTGGAGATGACCTTTGGAAGTTTGGGCCTCAGGCATTTTTTTATGTCCTCATTGTACCTGATCTAACATTCAGTTGCTGCTCAAAGCTGAGTTCAAATTCTAGACATTACCTAAGCGTCACCTGTACATTGTCAACATCATTCAGCTGATTTGTGCAGAGGATGAACTGGAAACCTAACCACAAAGGCAGAGGTGGAAAAGAGGAATATCTTGTCTAAATACTTCTCTGCCAATACAGTTTCATAAGACAGACTTCTTGCAATGTCATGGAACACAGTTGAACTCTTAAATGATTCCTGATAACTGCTAACATTCTTCATTCCTTACATTGTGTGGTCCAAGAGATTTGCATCTAAAAAAAAAAAGTCAAACTATTGTACCAATAAGCTGAGATCCATGGTGCACTGAACAGAAGCATGGTGTGTGGCAGCTGGGAGACTGTGGGAAGGGTTTCCCTATGGGGGCACAGGGACATCCCCAGCTCTGCTGCACTTCTGCTGGCATTCAAAGCTGCCTGAAGCCCAGTTTATACTGGTGATTATTGTAATAATGCACTTGCAGGAATTTTTCAGGACTTTAATAGTTAACTCACCATTACCTCTCACCCAGGCTTCAAAGTAAAATGAGACTTAGAGGACAGTTCTATTCTGGCACAGCAGTGTTGTCCTGGAGCTGTGAGCTGACGGCAGCAAAAAGTGTCTGTGAAATTTTTGGGGTACAGCACAAGGAGGAAAAACGGTGTGGAAGTTGGGGAAGACATGCACGGATAGAACGGTGATGTTGCCTGAATATTTTTTAGAAAAAATCGGAAGGGAATCAGATGGGGTTTGCGTTATATATGAGATGCTTTTTAGCTGTGGTAGTTTGCCAGCTGGTGCTGGCCAGCCAGATGCAGGTAGTGTCACCCCTCTGAGCCGAGAGCATCTTTTGATGCAAAGCACGCGATGGAGGTGCCACGCAGCTCCCACCGCCCTCTATCCCATCAAACCCGTCCAAAACACCGGGAGAACGAAGGTCTCGGGTCCGAAGGGGAAGCTCGCCCTGCTCCCACCCCTCAGCATCTCCCCCTTCTCTCAGCATCCTCCCCGCTGGCAGGGCGGGGGCTCCGCCGGGGCTGCGGCTCCGCCCGCTGCGCTCCGCCCGGGCCGGCCCCTCCCGCCGGCGCTGAGCGCGGAGCGACAGCGGCACGGAGGCAGCGCGGGGACCTCGGGGACGGCGGGGACAGGCGGGGATGCGGCGCTGGGCGCTGCT
>VZUI01037170.1:0-64826 GCA_013401135.1 Cettia cetti | reverse complement strand
AGACCGATCGCGCACATCAGCGATCGCGCACATCAGCGATCGCGCACATCAGCGATCGCGCCTCGGCCGCTGCCGCGGGCAGCACAGCGCCGGCCGCCGTCGCTGGCGGCGGAACCGGAGCGGCGGGGTGCTCGTTCCTTGGCCGACCCGGGCGCGGCGGACCCGGCCTGGCGGGGAGGTGAGGCGGTGTGGGCGCCGGGGTCTGTAGGTGACGGAGCGGGAGCGACGAGGCGGCCGCTCTGCGGGGACGGGGTTCGGCCGCCGCTCCCCCGTCCTGGCCTGGCCTCTGCCCGCCGGGCTCGGTTTTGCGGGCGGGGTCCGGGCCCGGTGGCCAGGCCGCGGCGCGGTGCAAGCGGGGCCGTGGCGGAAGGCGAAGCGTCGCAGCTGCCGAGCCGTGCATCGAGCTGCTGAAGCCTTGCCGAGGGACAAAGACAGGGTTAAAGTAGAATGTATTCAAATTCTCCGTTCTCTTCTTCTACTCGGGTGAAGCAATGAGGAGGCAGGGTTTCTTGATCGCGAACTTGCCTCTGATCTTTTTGAAGTGCACAGTAGAGAAAAATGTGGATTTCTTCAGTGTAGCTTTAGACATAACTTTATTAGAGTGTGAGAATAACAGTAGTAAATTTTAAAGTGAGTAAAGGAAGGTGAGTGACATGTAGAGGATACGAGTGGGGTGCCTGGCTCCATTCTTAAAGATCAGAGAAGTTTAATGCATGTGACATCATTTTTGGTTTTGTTCTGTGGCATGAAAAAACAAATCCAAGAAAACCGCCTGTCTGATTTTACAAGTAAGAGAAAAGAGCCTCTGTACAGGGCATTGAGCAGAGTTTTCCTGACGCCTTATTGGAAAAAACCTATTGACTTGCAGTCTTTCGTGTTGAACTTTTTCGTCTTTGCAAATGTCTCTGTAATCATAAAACAGGCATATTGAGGATGACTTGGAAGAGGCATGTGGTGTGACTGCTGCAGGACTTCATATTTGAAAAGTCTTGTCAGTCTGTGTCAGATGAGATTGTCTTTTTTGTCTGTGTGGCAGCAGCATCTACCTGTTCTGTATTTGTGATTTTCGTGCGAGGAATAAAACTTTTTAGTTATATAAGTGTCATCTTTTAGAAACCTGCATGGGTTGTTTTTGCTGGTGTTATTCATAACACCTAAACTTATTTACAATGGAAGGGAAGAAGAGAAATGAATTTTCTTTTCCATTTTTATTTGAAGTAGTTTACTTGGGTTTTCTTACTTGCATGGAAATTTCACACCGTGGGGAGAGGGGAAAGCATTAGGAAGTGTCATTCCTGATGGGTTTTTTCATTCTGTTTTCCAATGACTTGGATTTCTAGCTACTATCAGTTACAAAAGTTAGTTTCACTAGCATCTCATATGTAATTTTTTGTAACCTTTTCTCTTTTTCATTAAAGGTAAAGATCAACTACAGTAACATAACTCTGAATACTAGTTTTGTTGTTAAATTAACTTTCAATCCATTAATTGCCTTACTGGATGTGAATTCTTCAAGTTACTAATATGGCTCTGGCTGTGATGCTGCTGAATGCTGCTCCCTTCCACGGTGGATGCTGCAGGCACAAAGTTTTGCTTTCCTTACTCGGACCTCTTCTCAGCAATTCAAAATTGTACAGCAGCTACAGGAGGCCAGGGGCAGAGCCTAAAAAAAAACTGTCTTGGCAGAACGCTGATTTCAGCTTTAAGAAGAGCATTGATCACCTAAAGACTCAGCTAAGCTTGCTTAAGAAGGAAACCCAAGATTACTTAAAAGGACCTGGAGGCCATCCATTAAGTCAGGACTTGTTGGAGCAAACAAGGGTGTTGTGGCAGTTTAGGAGCCAAGAAGATTTAAATAAATGGGTTATTTCCTCTGATATGGAGGTTGGAGGGAAAAGTAAAGTTTACATCAAACTGGGTAGGAATAACCAGGCTGCTCTGCTGTATGGAACCCTCAATACAGAAGTACCTCGTGATGGGGAGACAAAATACAGTGGATACTGCAGTATGAGATCCAGACCAGCAGTGGTAAGTACAGCTCTGGGTTTGCCCAGCTTCTGCTTCTGAATCTGAGGGTGTTTGTGGAATCCCAGTGACAGCAAGTGGCCTGCTCTTCACTGCTGATCGCTTTCAGGAGTGCTACATTTTCTCTCAGAGATGTAATTGCTGCTGTGCCTGCTTTGACCTGGAAGGAACTTGAATTTTTTCTTGGATTTTGTTCTTCTTTCTGAGAAAAGGAATAATACATATCTGATAATTTTTTTATGTACAACAGACAGACCTATTTGCAGCATCCTTACAAATTTGATATGATTAAAATAGACATCTTTCTAAATTTGACGTTAATTGAATGTGTTGTAGGTAAGAATTTTCTGGGCTTTAACTTGGTCTATTCATCAGACTTGGTTAGGGTGAATGAACTAATTTTCTCGCAGGAACAGAAAACAATGCTTTGAAATGTACTTTTTAAAGGAATGCCTCCTACTGTACATCAGAAAAAGCAAGACACAAATCTTTGATAGCTCAGAATTGAACAAAATGGAACCAGAAACAGCTGTGTTTATTATGGATACTGCTTGTTTCATCCCTTATTTCTAAGCAGCTTTAAAAGCAAAGGAACATTTTCACGTTCTGGATAAAATCCATAAATATTTATTGTGGTCTGTTGTTTGTGTCTTGGCACAAGTACTCAGGTAAAATCTTTTCTGGGCCAGAATCTTGGGGAGCAGAGAATATGGGTAAATGGGAGACATATGAACACTGATTGAAATGGTGACATTGGATCAGATAAGTGGAACAAGTGGAGTCTTGTCTGAGTTCAATTCTCAGGACTGCTACTGACTGGTGCAAATGTGACTTAAACTTTCACTTCCTAATTCTGAAGTAGTGGAGTGTATCAGTCCATCTTTATTTAAGTAGAAAGGCTCAAAACTTTTAAAACTGTAAAATCAAGAAGCTACAGGCCTTATATTTATCTATTCATAGTCTACTTCTGGGAGTTGGTACAACCATAGCTGATAGGTAACCATAGTAGTGCTGTAAAATAAAGGGGAAATGTCTGATTTTTTGGTGCTAATTTTGACTTCTTGGCAATTCTGGCCAAGAATAACCCTGCCCCCTGCTCCTCATTGCTCCAAGTGACTTCAGTATAGCACTCTGAAGACTCTTGGATGTGCCATTATGCAAATGACAACATCAGGATTTTTCAGATCTTTGGGAAAAAAATGCAATAAATAAGTAGACGTGCATGCAATCTTATTTTACACAGTTAATGAAAAAAGAAAAAAGATGGAAAACATTAAACGCTCCCAGTGTTCATTAATCTTCAGTCAGGAAGTTATCAAAGGGGATAAATTATTTCACTGCTTCAATTTGCTGTCATCACTTCTGAATTATCTAGAACTGACAACAGAATATTAAACTTAGTGAACTACATAAGTGCTAGTCTATCACTGTAGCATTTGTGTACTTGGCTGGTAAGGATTCAGTCCTAGGAAGGAGGTCTCCTTTCTGATAGTTACAAGATTGTGGCTTACAATGAAAGTGTGAGTCCTCAGAGTGGCAATATTGCAATTTGTGGTCTCTAACATAGTGATGAAGGAAATTCAGTGAGCTCAGCAGCCAGGGTGATGACAGAGTAGCTGTCTTCACTGTGTTACAGTAAATACTCTCATAACAAGGGCAGTGATCAAAGCAACAATGTTCTGTTTCACATAATGAACGTGTCCCTCTATTAAGGAGGAATAATTCTATTTATTAATCATTTGTAGGGATCTTTTAACAGGAAGAAGTATTATGACTGGTCAAACTTCAACACTCTGTATTTACGTGTTCGTGGTGATGGCAGGCCTTGGATGGTAAACATTTATACAGACCCTTACTTCTCTCATCAAAAGGATGACCTCTACAGCTACTTCATGTTCACCCGAGGAGGCCCCTACTGGGAGGAAATAAAGGTGAGCTAATTAATCTTCCAAACTAATGAAACGGTCTTGGAGTTCTGGCCAAAACATGGGAAGGGGAATCCTTTCAATGTTCACAGTTTGTTTCTGTTGCTGTACACTCCATATTTTCATTATACAATAGACGTATGCCTTTGGCTTGGGAGTTCCCAAAACTGGACTGGGGGAGTGTACACTGTGTCAATTGTGTTAAAGAGTTGATCCAGCAAATGTTCCTCTGAATGCCCACTTTTGGCTCCTACTGGAGTAATAGCATAGATACAGCAATTGAAACTTAGCAGGTGTTGCCTGGAATATTCTCTGTGATAACCATTTTATCTGTAATACAAATGGGTGTAGGCTGATGTAAGATTTGTTGCATGTAACAGGATGTGCTTAACTCGCAGCCTCTCTGGAGTCAGTCAGACTCAAGAGTTGGGGGTTTGTCATTTGTGACCCTTGACTCTGTGACACAGAATAATATTTTTAAGAAGTGTGAGTTGCAACTCTTTTCTGACGCAACTTTGTGACCTTTTGTAATTGTCTGATGACAATGATAGGGAGGTTTGCACATCCTTATGCATTGGTGTTGAGTGCTCCATGATAACATTGCCCAATCGTGAGAACTGCCTGCTGTTTCACAGATGGGGAGCCAGGAGGGTGGAAGTTGGAGTGTCATTGCTGGCTTGGATGTTTTCCTCTCACCCTCACCAGCCACCAGCCAGCCCTACTTTCTTGCTCTCACTACTTTCAAAGAAATTTTTACATTATCCTGAGGTGCTTTGCTAGAGGTGCTGATGTCTGAGTACAAAGTTTGCACTGTGAAATCCACAGCCTGGGTACAGATGAGCTGTCAGTGTGCACCCATGCTAGACTTTGCAGTAATTTCTGGTTTATGTTTCCATGTTATTGGAAGGAGGTAATCTCGATGTAAACAGCCACCTTCTGTGCTGCAGCCTTCTGTTGTTCCTGACAGGGAAATGCTCCTGAGTGATGCTACAGCCACCACAGGGCAGGGTGGGCCTGCAGCTGGCTGTGAGTGGCCAGGTGAAAAGGTTAATGTGGCCCTTTTATTTGTGCCAGTTTTGTGTACCCAGCTAATGCTAGTACCAGGTACAGCAGTGTTACTTTACTAACACATTTGTTATTTTCTTTTCCCCAAGTCTCTGGTTTATATACTGGTGACACTAAAGTCTGATTTTGTTTTGTTTATGTCAGATTCCATTCTCCAAATTCTTTTTCTCCAGTCGGGGAAGAGTCCAGGATAACCAGCATCCTGTCTGGTTAGACAAGGCAAGTTTTCTGTAGGCTTTGTTTGAAATTTAATTTGAAAAGGCAGTATAAGGAACTCTGTAAGAAATTCAGAATTTCCTTCAAGGTGATATTGGCCTGATAACTTACAAATTCTCTTATGTTTGTGAATTTGAAATGGAAGGGCTCTTCATGTTATAAGGTACTTATTCTCATGTGTGGTAAATGAAAACAAAGTTGTGTATGGGGTATTTAAATATGTTTACTAGGAGTTAAAGGGATAAATCAGTACTTGATCTAAGCATCTTCCACTGAAATTTTGTTGATGGTTATTTTATGTGTAGCATTTGACACTAAAGATTATGCACTTGCAGTGTAATTTTACAAACATTTTAAAGAAACACAAAAATCAGGGAAGCAGTGTTAAGGTAGTTCAAGAAATCTTAATAAAATGTCTTGGTCACACAGAATATTTGGATTTGGAAGAGGCCCACAGGTGCCATCAAATCCAACTCTTAAATGAATGGCCCTCATGGTACCAATGTGTGTTTTCCTAGGAACCTGGAAAGGCAGAAAATAATTGTTAAATAGGAATAAAAAAGGCAGGAAACAGTCAATGTATCTAGGGCTTGCAAAGGCATGGATTCTTCAGAGCAGAGAGTTTAGGTGACTCCCGTAGGTGATCTGTAACAACGCGATTTGGAAAAAAGGGGCTTTAAAAACTCTCTGGGCTCCAAGAGCCAAAGGGCTGCTTGTAGAGCTTGCTGCTGGGGAAGGAATAGCATTGAAAGCATTAGAGTGATCCAGAGGAGTGTCAGTGCATTCATCTAGCTTTGTTCTGTTATTTATTTAGCATACATTTGCAATATATATTTAGACTCAGTCCACATTTATTCACCTGACACATCCTAGGCATTATTTCCCTGAACTTAGGGCAGTTAAAATCACGGGCACTGCTCAGACCTGCACTTGCAGCAGGGCTTTGCGGCAGCTCGGGTTCATCGGGTGGCCTGCATTGGTGACTGGAGCTGTTAACAGTGGAGGTGTTTTGTAACGTGTGAGGGCTGAGGGAGCATTCCCACAAGCCACAGGCTAATAGAAAGCACGCCTGAGCCACACCTGAGATTTGTTCTTGTATTTAAGAACATTATTCTAATTGGAAAATAGTAGCTAAGAACCTTGTCTTTCTATTAAACTCAGTAATTAAGTTTCATGCCAGCTTAAAATTAAGTTCTAAAATGTCTGGGTTGGTGTTTTCACAGAGTAGATGGTATATCACTTTTTCTGGAATGATCCCTCCCATCCTTAATTACGTCTTTGTTTTTCCTATTCATGAAAGAATTGCAATTTTATGAAAATGTGTTTAGAAATCCAATTGTGATGAAAGTGACTGTACACAAACCATGAAGGATAAAAGTAACTGTTGCTTTAAATTTGGGCCATTTTAAATCAAGGGTTTATTAAAACATGGTGGTAGAAAGGCAAATATGGAGTCATTTCCACTGGGGTCTGTATTGAAAATGGGGTAGTGAAGAGTCCCAGCCTTAAAAAATGTTGCTGCATTTTGAACAAATACCAGTTTAAGTAAGATGACTAAATGGTGTGTAAAATATGGAAGGGGGAGATACAACTGAGTTTGATTGTAATGTTATAAATACTGTTCTGCCCTCTTTTAATTAGGTTAGAACCCTCGGATTCACCATTGGAGATAAAGTAGATGGTCCATTCCAGCTGGAGATCGATTTTATTGGTCTGCTAAATGACAGAGCTCATAGAGAAGAGTTTGCTTATGAGACATATGACAAGAATACTCCAGTATAAGTCGGGCTCGAAAATTCTTCAGATATTTGGTTTATTTTTATAAAATACTTCTTAACATGTGCTTTTTAACAACTTGAAGAGCCTATGTAAACATAAAAGAGATAAGTGCATGAAGTGTGACACCACAGGCACCTTTAAACTCTCAAATACAGAATCCTGGAGTGACTCTACTTAGATGGACTGCAGTGTAGCCTGAGAGCAGTTGTGATGTTCCTACAACATAGTAACTCTTCCCTGGATAAGTTTTGGCTTCTGTCGTGACCTTTACTGAAATAAAAGTATTTAATGAATTTGTTGTTCTTTCTTTTGTCCAACGCTTTCATTTTCAACACTATGTAGTTTGTTGACAGTTGTAAAAGACTTGCATCTGCTAGTTTTAAATGGGAAAAGGTATGAGAATTAATTTTCTGAGGACTGGTGCTTAAGTGTGACTCAGCTACTGAAATGTACAAAGAGCAGCACCAGAAGTGGAAAAGGCAGAAGTATTTCAACCTTTAGCTTTGGCTCCTCTAGATAGCTAAAAAAAGAAAAAGCTGCCACTGCCAAAATGGAAACAAGAGCTATACAGCAGGCCCTACTTTTCCTTTAGAGCTGTTGAGGATAATCCTACAATGTTACAGAGCCAAGGTTGTTGGAAAGGAGCAATGCTCCAAAGGAGGGTGGGAAGCAAGCCCCAGCCCTGCCTGCTCCCTGAGGAGGCACAGCTTGGCTCACTTAGCACCTTTACAGGGCAGAGCAGATCCCACTTTTGCTGTGTGCAATTAGCCTAACTCAGCTGTGTTGTAAGAATTCACAGCCTCAACTGGTGGCACAAAACCTTAATACCTCCCTTTTTCAGAAAAATCCAGTTTAATAAATTTAAGTAATCAAAGCACTGACCTCCTCCACAGTGACCTTGTTTAAGTATACTTTACAAATATTAAATGTACCTGTATTTTATAGGGAAGAAACCACGATGAAGCAAGCTGAAACAGATCTTGTACTATCATTTTCCTTTTGCACAGAATTCAACAGCTTAATTGTAGAAGGAGGATGAGAGTTATTGTTTCTAAAGATACCAGAGCAAACATCTTACATTGAGTGGGAGGCAGGTGACTTGGTGAGGAAAACTGGGCACAGGAAAACACAGCAGTAAATACAAGTGTGAACAAAAGGAGTGCTACAGTAAGGAAGCAGTTCTATGTAGTGTGTTAAATGATAAGGCCAGTGAGAAGATGTACACAAAATATTTACCCCATTAAATTTATTTTAAGAATTAAATTTATTTTACAGCTGAGATTACAACTGCTAAATTACCCTTCTAGTTCTATACCTAACAAATCCAGACAACTTTTCTATGTATTTTTTAATGTAAAAAAACCACTGCTTTTAAAACCAAGGTATTGAATGTTCCTCAACACTATTATAACCTCTTTTAAGCATCTTAGAGATGAAAAGCAAGAGAGTTTTGTTAAGAGATGAAAAGCAAGAGAGGTTTTTTGGAAATTTAAGTTTACAATTATGGTCTGCATTAGTTTTCCAGAGAGCTTGCATATTTTTTTCTTCTCTTTGAAATTCTATTGCATAAGGATGCAATTAGAAATGCTGCATAATTGCATAACTTAGAGAATTTAAGGATTGATCTGGAGAACAGGGCAAGCAGGTACTTCCAACTCTGGTCATTTTGAAGCTTGCTATCCAAAGCCTGCATTCTAGCATGCAACAAGTGCATTTGGATGCACAAGTCTATCCTAAGTTGCAAGGAGGCTTCTTGAGCATCTTTCTTCCACTTATATTTTCTTCTTTAACATCTTTTTGTCAAGTTAGTAAATGAAAATATTATGAAGCATCAAGAGAGTTCTAAGCCCCTGAAAGTTTAGAAATCTCATTTCAATGGAGAAATTGATCAAACATTATGCTGGGGCACATTACAAGGTCTCATTAACTGCTCTCTGGATTCCACTAGCTAATAGCAACCTGAACCATAGACAGCACAAGCCTTTACATGAGAGGAATAGTATTTACAGTGATATCTTGGATACTTCTTTTTCATCCTAACACACAGATAGGCCTCTACGTTTTCCAAGAGTGTGAGCCTTTTTCTTTTTTCTGTCTTGCTCAAGTGTCTCACGCCTTTCTTCCCTGAAGAGGAGAAAAAAGAGACCATGTCAAGTTTTATTAAAAGGTAGAGACAGAAGCAACCAAAGGAATCTGAAGCTGAACCACAGCTTAACACAAGTTTTATCAGTGTGCTGTCTTTGCCATAGGCAGAGATAACAGTATCATTAGGGACTGAACCCAAACATTCAGGCAAATACTTCTCTCAGACATACATGTTTAACACTCGAGGTAACAGCTTGTCAATATTGACAGCTTCTTCCAAGATGAAGGTAACTCCAAACTCTAGAACAGTTACTTTTCATGAGAAAAAAGTAACAAATTCAGAAGAGCCTTTTTTGTTGGCCTTCCTGAAATTGAACAGTCATTGGAAGGAAAAATGGCTTTAATACAAAAGTATTCTTTCCCAAACTACATTTAAATCCTATCATGAATCACATTATTTTATGTAATACTATTCATAAAAAGATGAGTGGTGTACTAACCTTGTCTGGAGATGGGGCTGTTTGTAATCTTTCTTATGTGAACAGATATTGTTACCACCAGACTTACTGAGAGCAGCATTTTCTTTAAATTCTCCCCATGGTTTTAGTGGTCCTACAAATTAGGGGCAAAAAGAGATACTAGTTTAATAGTTTAGTAATTGTGTGCTTAATTTCTTACTATGAATTTATCCTAGCTAGCCTGTTTCTTGCTGGTTGTCTTGAAGATGAAATGCCTCTTTTAAGCTGTACTATAAGCTTCACCAGCCCATTCCCTACAAGTAGCTGTTCTGTAAGTAGTAACAGGGGACTGTACCTAGAAGTAACACTCACCATGCAAAGTTCAGCTTCTCACGTGAGATTAAAAACACTCATTGTGAAGGAATATTTCATATTTCCTGTACATACATCTATTCAGTGGACTACAAGGATATTTATTCTTGTACTTAATGAGCTTTTGGTCATAAAATCTTAATCTTCAGTAGGGAGGCTCTTAAAGTGTATATTATCAAGAAATTTAACATCAGACTGTGTGGGAACCCAGAGAGAAAGGAAAAGGGACAGGAAAAGAGACTGCAAACTTTGACCTCACTGTTTGGTGTCAATGCACCCCTGGTAGGAGCAGCTGAGTGTAAGGGGTGTGACCAACACAGACTGCACAGGCTCACGGTACCTTTGTGTGGCTGGTACCGAAGTGGCTGAGACAGACTTGCTTTGAGATCAAATGTCTTCTTTCCACTTGTGGGTTCTGCAGATTGAGCTCCAAACTTGAAGGGGGTAAGAACTACAAAAAGGCATCAAGACACCGTAATTAGAGTAGCAAGATTCTATCTGAAGATAGAATTGCACAAACACAGCTCACTTGAAATGGGGAGGGCAAAAGCTGTAGAGTTCTTGGCCATTTAGCTATGATTGTACTATGGAAGAGCACATACAATTCCTTGTGTTTTTCTAGTCCTTCAAGGCAAATTGTGTTTCTTCAATGCCTATTTGGAACCAAGTGCTTTTTCAAGTTAAACAAAGAAGCATTCTTTTGGAACAGGCCAGCTTCAGAGCAGCATGGAACTTTGCTTGCCCCTTAAAAACATCAGTATTATTATACAGCAAACCAGGAAGCTCTGGGTTCTTGACCTGTGCAAATATCCCTGTAATGCTAAGGGTGTCAATGGCTGGAGCAGAGCTGTGCTGCTGTAGAGATTGTTAGTAATCACAAGACTTCTGTTTTTTCTTAATTTTAGTTCCTGAGTTGGTCAGGGTGCTGAGGCTGATAACAGGTTGTCCTAAAGCATAGCTAGAAGTCTGATGCATGCTAACCCCACAAGGAGAATGAGACCTCTGAGAAGGTGCCAGGAATTCCTCTCTGTGCAGATGGGGTGTTCCTGTATCTGCTATGTGAACCTTTCACTATGTAGTCCCTAAAGGTCTAGATTTTCTATCCTCTTTTCTGTGGGTAGCTGGGCACTACATACTTAAGTCATGGCATACAAACATTTTAGTCAAACCACTGGAAAACAAAAGAAATAAAGAAACTACTGCAGTTTCTGAAGAACCAGTCATAAATTAGAGAATTAAATTAAAACCTAGATCTATGTGACATCCAATTGTTAAAAACTTTGTACAGTAATTCAGTACGCCAAAATCTTTATCTGAAAGAGCCAAATATTCACCATCCACTTTACCCTTTGATGCAGTCAGATCATTATTTCTTGCATTTCCCTTACTGTTCTTCTGATTTATTAGTTTGCAGCTCTTTTGAGTGTCAGATGTGCAGATGTCCTCCATGTATGGAGACATTCTAGATGGAGTCTTGGTAAGAGAGCGTTTGTGCTCATTATCTTTTGTGGCTTCCGAGAACCTGAAGGGTTTTAGAAATATGAAGACAAATTTAGTCACTTACAAGGAATGTAAGCAATGTGCTAGAATATAGAAGGTTCTGCATTCCACTTTTATTACAGGTAGAAAGACTTACTGTGTGAAAGATGTTCACAACTCACATGAAAACTGTACTAAAATACCTTGCTGGTATAACACTTAAAGTTTCAAGCCAATGTCAATAGCAGTAAGTAATATTAGAAATTACAAAGAACTGACTTCCTTGTTATATTGAAAAGCAAATATATTTGGATGCAATAACTTAGAGATTTATTCACTAACACCAATGATTTACTTTAGATCTGGATTCTGTAGTAACGCATTGCATATTTCATTAGTTTTATAATTCAAATTAAGAAAAACTGAAAGATGACTGACAGAATTGCTAGACCTCAAAAACATTCAGGAAGAAGAAGCTGAGAGTTTTGAAACACGTAAGTTACCTACATACCAAGACATACACATTCTGTATGTATATGTGTATATACACATTTTTAATGAATATTTATGATTACTTGTATATGTGTACATGCATAAAATTCAGAATCTTGCAAAAAGGTACTGAGAATAAGCTATAAGCTTGCAAGATTAAAAAAGGGAGTAAACGAAGCAAGCTGTTTTTGTGGGCAAGCAAGTTTATGATGAAGCACAGCTTGTAAGGTCCATCACAGTGCAACTTCAGATGAATGGAATTTCAGAAGCAAATTCTGAAAGTAATGTTTTGGTTCACGTATTGCTAGTAATCAATTAGGGCTGCAGTGAAGACATCCAAGCTCATCCAAGAGAACACCAGAGGTGGTCTATTTTTTACATTTGTTACCTATTGAAATCAAAAAGAGGACATTTAAAATAAAAACAAAGCCACTAAGTTTGTAAACTTGATTTTGACCTTTGAACAGCAGAAGACCTGCATTCCAAAGTCACAGAATTTATATTATCAGACACCAGTTTGAGAAGCTGCATTATCTGACTCAAAAACAACAATCCCACACGCACTTTAGTCAGGGACAAAAAAAAAAAAGCCCCAGCAGCCATGATCTTGGCATGCAAAAGAAGAAAAGTGAAGGTCACCAGTGAAAGTAACACAGCCAAGGCCTGCGAACAACCGTGTATTGTTAGCAAAGGGAGACTATCTAATCAGAACTTCAGTTGCTGTGGAAAGGTTAGGAAACTGATTAAAGTCAACATTAGTATAATAGTCAGAAATCAACAAAGAAATAGTAGAAATAAAGGCTTTCACCAAAAATCCGAGTGAAAGGGTATTTACAGATAGGATACCCTAAGGACTGTCCTTTCAAGTCCTTCTTTTAAAACATTTCTTAATGAAGAAAAATTAGGAAATAGGAAAATTATTAAGAAGTGAATAAAACATACTGGTAACAGAAGTTCATGAAGTATTAACACTGATAGAGAACTAGATTACTGTGGAGGAATGATGACATACACATGGTGTTCTAAAAGGAAATGAGATGAGGTATAATAGCACTGAGTACAAGTTCATTCATTTAGCAATTCCTCATGACTTCAGGTGTCAGCTTGATTTCCATCTGCTAGAAATGGTCTGCTTATAGTAGTCAATCACAAGAGGACCCCTACTGTGACACTGAAGGGGAGAGGAAGTAGAGGACAAAAGGAAGAAAGTACCTAAAAAACATTGCAAGATTCACCTGGAATACTGAGGAGATTAAAAAAATTACATACAAATTAATTCAGATAAACAGAAACTACTAGGTTGCCTGGCAAAATAGAAAACCTAACAGAGTAACCAAAGAAAAATAATTTGCTTGATTTGCATCATTTGGCTTTAGCAAAATGAAAGCCAGGATTTGAGATTCTTATAAGAGACAAAAATGAAGAACGAAGACAGTAACAGCACAGCGAGGCTTAAACCACCCACAAAGCCTGGCTGAAAGTTAGTCATCAGAATTAGTCTTGCATAGTTCATGTTTGGAAGAGAAATAATAGTAGTAAAATCACAGTCAGTGTTGATTATTTCACGTGTATCTTATCAAATGGCTGGCTGGTAGCTTTGGTTTGTTCTTTTTACCTGACATTCATTTTGGAAGTTGAAAGTACAGAAGGATGAAACGAAGACTTCTGGGATAAAATACTCCGATTAGCAGCATTCAGAGAATTGCGTGGTGTGCGCCGGAGGTTACTAGGAGTGCAGGTGTTGGAGAATCTGCCTCTTTCTGGATTTGGGCTGAATAAAAATCTTTTGCCACTGGCTTGTTTCTAGGGAAAACCAAATTCTGAGTTACCAGACTCTGCTGAAAATCTGTCTATAAAGCAGCCAAGAGGGAGGGAAAATACACAGTGAATCGGAAGCTTATGGCCTCTTCAGTTTTCTCCCTTGTTTTTTTCCTCTTTAAAAGCATATTTTAAATGTAAGTATTTTTATTATTATTAAATTGACCTTACAAAACATACCTTAGAACATGGAGTGTCATCTGATGCTCTTAAGGGATTTGATTTTCTGGTCAGCACCTGTCAATAGTAATTTGTCTATAAAGTATATATTGATACAATATATGTCATTAAAAAAATAAATGTAGCATTCAGGAGTTTCATTCATTGTTACTATTTGATAAGGACCTGGTGGTGCTAGAATAACTCACCTGAATGATTCTATGGCCATTAACATATTCATTCATACATTCATTGATACATTACTGTCACTTTTTTAGGCTCTACTGCACTTTGTGAGAGGCCTGTTAGCAGCTTTCGTCCATATGAGGGTGAAATAAAAGAACTGAGAACAACACATTGCATGTATTTTTAAAGAGAATCATATGCAGCCATGGGATGATAGTTCAGGCATAAAAGACAAACTTAATATTTAATTCCTGTTCTTTGAAAAACAACCTATCCCCTTGGTTAAATTTTGCAGAAATTCAAACAGCTGTGAGCAAAAGTTCCAGGAGATCTTCCACAAAAGTAATTGTGACAATTATTTTTACTCAATAAACAACAAGTTAGTTGTTGGTTTCTACAGCTATACACTGTTAACATGTAAAAACTTGAGTACTTGTGTAAGTTATATACAAATCATTATATATAATTACATAGGACTACAGTTAAATTTCATTGGTTATAACATTCCACTGCATGTTCACATGACCAGCTAGTTACTGATCTAAAGAGACCTGGTAAGACTTTTACAGAAAGACCCTGGAAATAAATGAATATGCCAACAATGGGTATCCTCCTATGTTATCTCTTACCTTGACTGCACTGGAATTTTCATTCAGTTTTTTTATCCTCTCAATGTAGTCAGCAATAGATTGCATTTTCTTGAACTGAGCCTCGTGCAACTTTTTAAAGTCTAAGGAATTCCAAAAATAAGAAGATTCACAGATCTGATATGGTTCTAAGGAAGTTTAGTACTTAAAAGGAAGATTTTGTGACACCTATTGGTACGGCCTCAAAGAGGCCAACGCATCCTGTAATTAAAGGCTGTAGACACAGCTGACCAAACAGGACCAAAAGAATCTATTTCACTAGCTACATGGCCCATTACCTGATAGTCTGGAGGATCATAGAAGCATAGTTTAGGTTGGAAGGGGCCTTAAAAATCATCTAACCCAACCCCCAAATTCTGCAGTTAAAGAAAACAATAAATACCTCTACATTTGAGATGATTTAACGCATTTTAAGAAGCAATGAACATGAGTTAATGTATCATAGTACAGCACAACCATAGTATTTACAAAGTGAAAACTAAACAAGCAGGAGTAATAGCATGTGTTCCTGTTCTTTGAAAATCATTAATGCAAGTACTGTATTGGAAAGTCACCAAAATATTCAATAAACCAGTTTTTTAACATACATGTCACTCATTTACTATTATGAATTTACAAGCTGAAAGTGTACCTTGAAATGGAACATTTGGGAATTTTTTTTTTGTTTGCTTGCTTTTTGAAGAGAGGATATTTTTTTATTTGAGCAGGAATAGCAATCTGAGTTGTAAAAAACTAAGTCAAGCCTCCCTTTACAGAGAGAAAACACATTTCTTTCTAAAGATGGTAGGTTATCCTACTTGGTGTGGTAGTTGTCATTCCTGTTCTTGCAGACCTAGATGCACGGCCTACACGTAAAGGGATCTTCCCTCCTGCATGATGAGCATTACCTGTTACAATAAGATTAGACAAAATCATTACAACTCCTGCAAGATGATTTAAAGTAATCACGGTGGTTTTAAATATTGTTCCAATGTTTGTTTCAAAACACATTTTATCGCCTCAAAGTGGGTTTAAGTTTTGAGAAATAAAACCAGCTGTAATAGGTATATTCTAAGTCTCTCAAAAGTAGTAATATATCTTGACAAACCACAGGCCCAGCATCAATCCTAAAGTCCTATTAGGTTAGTATCTTATGATAGTAAAATATTTTTCAGGGAATGTTTACAAGAGAACTGTGCTTGTGTTAACAAAAACTTAAGATTCACAGGCCTTGATCTGTGTTTTTTAAATGTTGATGCTAAAGAAGAAATACCTTTTGACCAACCTTTTTGCCACTGCCTTATTTACATAGAGAGTCCAAATTATTGTTATCATCTCTACTCTCAGGTACAGTAATAAGCTCATGTTCACATTTTAATGATTAATTTTCTTAAGGAAATAATCAGGTGTAGACTTTACATCAAATTCAGCCTTTGCACATCAACAGTGAACATTTGCATTTCTAGTCATTCACATCCCCTCAAAAGTAAACTTAGATGACCTCAATATATTGAGAGAAATCCTTACTGGAAACAAATAATGGCGTGCAGTTAAAAATAATTGTTGAAAAATCGATTTGTCAATATTAAATGCAGACACTTGTCACTACAGCTATAGAAGAGATGAGCACTGTACCAATGGTAAGGATGAGTACTGCCTCAACCCAAGCATCCCACACACCCTATTGCTTTTATTTTTAAAAACCTTCATAGAAAAACCCACATTTTTAAGTTAGTTCAAAATTATTGGTGGTCACCCATAAGATTGTCCTTGTAAATTCTATGGAACAACAAGAGCATCCATAAACTTACGGACTACATACACTGAGCCTAACAGAGCAAATGCAGGTGCATATCTTACTTCACAGACTCCTAATATCAAGAAATTATCAGTTTGGGTAGTTAAACTCATTTCTTCTTGTCAGTTGCATACACAAAGCAGTGGGGGATAAATTAATTCATATTTTCAGTGGCATTGTGTTTGAAGGACTGAAAACGCTACAAGATGAGAAAGTGATCCAGTGGAATACATTCAGATACTCTTAGGTAGTTCAAACAAATGAGAAATTATTCTGGGTTCTTTTCTACTGATTTTACACCTGGAAAGGAAAAGATAAAGCTATTCACCAGAAAAAGATAAATGAAGCATGAGGAAACAAGTCCTCCCATTCTTGCCATCTCTTAGAGGCCAAATAACACCTCAAGGGTATTCCAAAAGACACTGAACCTTTTGGAAATGTGAAACTCAAATATACTCAGATCTCTGAGATTTCCTTCACGTAAAAAAAAAAAAAAAAAAAAAAAAAAAAAAAAAAAAAAAAAAAAAAAAAAGAGTCCGGAAGTCAAAGCCAGCAAAATTCCTACACTGCAGAATTTTTTGATTTGTGTTACAATATGATAAACAAGTAACAAACTCAAACTAGACCAATTTTCTTCTGGTAGCCCCAAAACAAGGTACTGATCAACAGATGTGGCACAAAAATCTTTGAAGGCACAATAAAATTATCTTTTGGTTATTCTAAGTAGCACAAATTAAAGTTACTTTTATCCAATTTTGTACTTACGCTGTTCTCCCCTGCCTTTAGTAGAAGTCTCTGTTTGTTTCTTCTGTCCAGTACCCATCCCTGGATTCTCAGTAGCTCTCTTGTCAGTTACTTGGTTTTTGTTTTGTAATACCTTCTGTCTCTTTTTGTGCTCACCCTGAGGAACTTCATTTTCTTTCATTTCAGAATGCACCTGCAATTTCAACATACTTCGTTTAACCAGTTTGTTCCACCCGGATATAAAGAAAGGCTGCTGGTCTGAGAACAGTGAGTCTGTGGAACAGATTACCCAGAGATGTGCACAGCCTTCATCCTCAAGGGTTTTCAATATCAGATTGGATAAAGCCTAAGCACAGTGCTCTAACCTCATAGCGGAGTCTCTTTGATTGGAAAATTGAGCAAGAGATTTTCAGAAATCCAAACTGAATTTAACCTGTGAAATACTTACCCTGTCACTTCACAAACTTAGATACATTATAAAGCTTTGACCTGCATAGCTCTCACATTTTAGTATAAAATTACCTGTATTGATAACAGTTCATTATTTGCAAGTAAAAATCACTGGGGATATTACTTTTTACTGTTGCATTTTTGTATATTGTACAATTCACTAACACTAAAAGACTAACACTTTCGCATTTTCTCATTTCCCTCCTCTACCTCAGTAGAAGTCTTTCAGACAGTTCTTAGTTTACCTACTCCTTTTAACTCAAGAAAAAAAATCTACTACCATCTCACCTTGAAGCTTTCTCTCCCTCAGTCACACAACCATCACAATAAAAAAAATATGAGGTTTAGTCAATTGTGCAATTTCTAATAATTTTTTCTGTATCAAAAAAGTGAGAACAGCCTTATTTTAGATAAATTCTGAAACTAGCCTAAGATTCAGAATATTACAGTGAACTTGTGAAAGTGGTCTTACAGTCACATAAAGCATTTGGAATTGTATATTTCTTAGAGGAATATATTTTCTTGAAGCAATGACTAGCAAGTAATGTCTGTTTATTATGGCACAGCACCATAATAAAACTCAGTGCTACAGCAGACCAGTACCAGAACGCTTGCATATGAAGTTTTATACATGTCTATACACTCACACACACACACATACATAAACATATACCATCTATAAATGCTGACTGAAAAGAAATCAAGTGTGCTTAAATTATGCTCAGAGGAAGGGAGGACAATCAGCACACAAAAGCATGCAACGCAAATCACCTGATTCTCATCAGAAAGCACTGGGTTTTCTTCACCAGTATTAGCTTCCTCACGGGAGTTCCTCTTTTGTCTGGTTATTTTCTCATTTTTACCACGTCTTTTTGTAATAAAACACACTGAATCAGACATAATTTCCTCCTGATTGCTCAGTTCATCCGATTTAATGGAAGTAGACGCACTCTTCACAGGACCCTGTAGCAGAAAAATACTACAACTGGAAGATGTCTGACACAAATATAAATTAAATACTCCAGAGACAGTTTCAATTTTATTATTGATAAAAGTATTTTACACAGAGGATAAACAGCAGCATGTCATGTAGCAGCATAGAAATCAAGAAACTGGCACCATCTAGCACTATCCCCTAGGCATCAAAGCTCATTGTTTGGAGATTTTAAGTACAATTCCTATGATTGGTTTATCATATTTCATTTTAATAAGATTTAAAAAGCCTAGTATTTTATATTTGAAACCTAACTTGCATGATGTCATGACCTTCTCACATTTGTACGTTTGTGAAATACTCTCCACCAATAAGAACAGGGTTCCTTTCCTACTCTTGAAATTTTTTTAAAAGCTGACAGTTCTTCAAACCTTTAAAGAAGATTTTTAAGGAATGCACTTAAGGGGAGATGTACTTTAGAAAAAGCAGAGAAAAAAATTACTTTAATCAAAAACTTCGAAAACATTGCCACACTCCAGAAAATAATTCAGCTTACAGAAAACTTAAAAAAAGTTAAGAAAGCTATACACTAAGAGGCAAATAAAGAAAGTAGCACAACTGTATTGCTTTCATTATAGTGGAAGTAAATTGTAGTAGATACAAAACACTTTCCAATTAGTGTCTAATCCCCTCCATTTAGGCATGCAAAATGAATAAAATATTTTTATACTTGGTACTGAATAGCGTCTGGAGTCAAACAAGCAAGAATTAAGATTTGTTCAGTAGAAATTAAATGTCATTATTCACAGAGAATAGTTTTGTACTGATGCTGAAAAATACGCTGTTAATTTTGTCAGCTGAAAGGAAATCAGTTTTCAGTCGTAGAGGCCAGTTCAAAACAAACATTAGCATAGCTATTTCTGTCAGCACATAAGCACACTTTAAACTAAAGGCACTAAGAAGAAGAAGGTACTTCTATTACAGTTCCCATCATGGTCAAAAACACCCTTCAGCACATGCCCTGCTCTACAGGTTACAAATTAAGGTTTACTTTTTAAATAAACAACAGCTGATTTCTTATCTGTTACCGTATTTTCAATTTCTTCTTTTGTCCCTTCAAAGTGTTGCTTCAATGATTCCAACAATTTGTCTGCCTGAAGAGAAATCAAAACAACACATGAACCAAATAGTCCATGAGGTCATTGAAGAACTGCATAAGCCCAGCCCGCATCCTATAAACTGATCCAACAAACAAGCAGAACGTTTCCTGAACCCAACAGGATAAGGCACAGGAGTCCTCCGAGTCAATCAATTAGAGAAAGTGTCTAAGACCACAGAGAAATATGCAGCATATTCACAGAGGAACAAAGACAAATTTCGCTAACAAGGTTTCTCCTGATCTATTTTCCAGGGGGTTAATTGTTCAAGGAATTAAAACTGCTTTAAGCCCTTCAGAGCAGCTAACCTTAAATTAAAAATTGTATCAAATTTCTGCAATTCTGTCTTGCCCAGGCTACACGCAAAGCATTCTTTTCATCCCTCACGTACATTCAGCAGTAATAGCAGTAAAATAACAATGAAAACACGCCATTGATAATTCAGGCTATGAAAGACTCTTAAAGTCTAGGTGGAAAGGCCTGAATAAAAACAATAAAAAACCCCCAAAACTAACATTCCCAGAACAACTCTTAGTCCTGCGAGGACAGGGAGTTGCCTTGCCCACCCAAGCCGTGGATCTTTCTTTTAAGGCTTTATGACTTCTGCCGTTGCTGGCAGCGCCTGCCAGGAGGGCCAGGCCGTGTCTCCCACGCACCTGCAGCTCCAGGCAGCCCCTGGAGCGTCCTTAAACTTCTCGCCCTTAACCGCGACCGCCAAACCCGCCCGCTCCTCCCTCCACTGTGTTGTCACTGTTCCTCCCGCTCCGAGATTATAAAAAAAAAAACCAAACAAAAAACCAAACAACAAAACCAAAACAAAAAACAACCAAACAAAAACCTCCCAAGCCAAACAAACAACCACAACTACTCCCACGGGAGGCAAACAGCACGGGGACACCGGCATGGGGAAACAGCGAGGCCATTAGTGCGGAGGGAGGAAGGACAGTCTCCCCTTCTCAATGTCCGAGGGACACCGGAGCCCCGCTCTCCCCCTCCCCGAGTGATCGCCCGCATCCCGGACGGCAGCACAGCCCCTGGGGCGCCTCAGCGCCGCTCCAAACCCGGGAGGGGGAGCCCCTGGAGACTGGGGACGCGTTCCCTCGGCTCAGGGCCGGGTACGGGGGCACCCCAGAACCCGGGACTTCGTGGGCAGCGGTCCCTCGCAGCCGCCCCCGCCTCACCCGAAGGTTGGCCCTTAGCCCGGCGGCCTTGGCGATGCGCTGGAGCTCGGCGTATTTCAACGCCTCCAAGGGCTGCACCGAAGCGAGCGCCATGACAGCAGCTCCGACCGACCGACCAACCGACACCGCTCGCGCCGCCCCCACCGTTCGAACTGGCCCGCCGTGCCAGCCCATTGGCTGGGCCAGTGAAGGGGGCGTACCCTAGGGGGGCGGGGCCCAGGGGCCGCCAATGGCGGCGCGGCCCGCCGAGCGAGCTTATTTTCAAGCGCGATGAGGCGTTCCCGGTAGAAAAAGGCGCGCTCGGTGCGGCCCGCTACCCAATAGCCGCGAGGATTGACGCGCCCAGTGACCAATGGCAACGCAGATCTGCGAACCGAGCTCCAATCATGAGGCTCGGAAGGCGGGCCCCGCGTCCGAGCTGTCGGCCGGAGGAGATGGCGGTGCGGCGGCGGCTGCGACAGCTGTTCCAGGACCCGCAGCCCACTGGGGCTATCGTGGTGGAGCGGGCGCCCGCCCCCGCCGCTACTGCCTGTGTTGTCGGCGCCCTGCCGCCGCTGCAGTCGTCGCCGTCGTGTTCCATGCCGCCGCCGTCGGTGATGCCGCCGTCGTCGCCGGTGCCGCCGCCGCCGGCGTCGTCGTCGCCGCCGTCGTCGCCGCCGCCGCCGTCTCCGTCGTCGCCGCCGCCGCCGTCTCCGCCGCGGCGGCAGGGTCCGTTGCCGGAGGACTGCGCCGTGTTCCACTGCCGCGGCTGCTGGACGGTGCTGGGGGACTCGCTGCAGCTGTGCGGGCAGGAGCCGGCGGGGCTTAGCATCCTGATTTGCTTCAGTCAGTGCCTCCTCGGGTCGGCGGGTGCTGAGAATGCGCCGCCGCCCCGTGCGGGCCTCGGGCCGGGCGGCGACGGCTGGGCAGGTGTTGGACCGGGGGCTCTCGGCTGCAGCGTGTCTCTCTCTCTGTTTCTCCTTAGAAGTCACTAGCGATGTGACCCAGGAGGACTCGGTGTTGGTCGGCCTCGAGGGAGCCCTCCTGGGATGGTGCGTAGCTCCCGTAATTCCTGGCATCGGGCGGTAAATCGTGCGGGCAAAGCCGGGCACTGGCAAGGCCGGGATCTCCTCTGGCTTGTGCGCGGGCCGTTCTGAGGGGCTTGGCAAACTCCCAAGTGACTAATGTACCCGTTTCACACTTCGTATGGAGAAACTTTTGTAGGGATGTAATTTTCACTTGAAATCAAAAGTTTTGCCTCTCTAACCTCCGTAGGTGGAAACATTCGAGCAGTGCAGTAGAAGACAGCTTAACTTGTAGGTCCCTTTCTTCCCTTCCCTAAAAGGTCTCTTACTTAAAATATCTCTGGGTTTTGCTTGGTTTGGTGGATTTTTGGTTGGTTTGGTTTATTTTTTTTGGGAAGGGGTGGCTTTTGGTTGGTTGTTTTTTCTTAAAATTGAAAATAAAAAAAACTTGTGCTGTCCTACTAGTGAACTTAGAGTTTACAAGGTTTGGTAACTCAGTCTAATCAGAAGAATGTAAAATGTCATCCAGGGGATTACAGTAGCTTGTTTAAATGATGTTTAAAGGCTGTTTTACAAACAGTGCAGCAGGGAAAAAGGGCAACTGAATGATAGAACCAATATGATTTTCATCAGAAGCAAATTTATTGTTTACATTAAACCCCAGTTATAGTTTCAAGGACTGCTGTCCACCCGTACAGGTGTCTCTCGATTGGCTAAGCCACTTGTCCACGAACCAGGCACAGTTCTTCAGGACACCTTATTGGTCAAGCGTCCCTCATCACATTCTGTGTCCTCTATCTAGGTTTTGCATTCTTTGTCCACAGTTTCTCAGGCTCTCCACTCTTACTTTCATCTTGTTGTTTTCTCAGTAACCTTGAGGATTCCTGAGAACCCTGAAAACAAGACTGCAGGTGGCTTGTTATTTACAGTTTGGCTGGTACTCAGAATGGCCTAAGGTGTGCAGATACAGTGCTACATGTCAGGACTGAGAACTTTTTCAATATAGGACTTCATCTTTTTTTGACTTTTTTTCCTTGCCCCTCTCTCTGCAAGAGACAATAATTTGTTTTATTAGAAAGAATTTTCACCTGGCACATGCATTGTTCTATCATTGAAATCATGTTTGAGTAAAATAGTCTAAACTACTCTGTGATAGTAAGATGTGCATTTTCTTCCTTAATAGCAATTTCACTTATTAGAGAGATTACTTCTTTCACAACATACCCAGTTTTTTATGGTCATGTTATTTTTGTAGATATTGGGGGCTTTTTTTTTGAGGAGGAGGCGTTATTATGTCTTGGATTTTGCCCCAATTGAACTGAAGGTTTGATGCCCTCTGACAAAATGCAGCATCTGTGGTTTCTAAAGTTTCTGTTTAAGAACACTTTTTCTCCTTTTAGTGCTTATTATTTATTATCCTGTCGGTCATGTGGCTTGGTCGTGGGCTTCATTCTTTATTCTTCTGGCAGTGACCTGGCGTATCTCCGAGACTTGTTCTGTTTCTTCAAGGACAGCATCATCTGGTGAGTACACTGTATTCTTACGGTCAGTAACTTCACAGGTAGTTGTAAGTTACTTTAAACCAGCCTACAGCTAACAAAAGCGGTTGAGTGTCTTCATGTAACATAAGTCTTTGAATTTATTTGTGTGCAATACTGAAATCTCTTCAGTTACAGATTCATTTAGCTAAGGTAAAGTATCAAAGTGATTCCATGATAGGTTGAGGACTTGACTATAGAAGCTGTATATTTCTTATAGCTGGTGATGAGAGGATCTTAATTCCAAAGTAAAACCATTGTTATGCTTTGAATATTTTCATAATTATTACTTTTGGCAACAACCTTGTACCTGCTTCAAAATCATCTTAAATCATCTGTCTAAATAATGCAACTATAGGTTTTTAAACCATTTTTATTTTTTCCCCCTTTCCCCCTTTGTTTTCCAGTTACCTCTTAAAAAACCAAATGATTATAGAAGCTTCTAAGGTGAATTTTCCAGCTGTGACCTTAAAGGAACGCATGCGTAAAGTAAGATTTCCACATAATGGAAAATACTTTTAAAATGCTGATAATTTTGGACATTAATTCAAAAAGTTGATACAATTTTAAGTTTTTAAGTGACTAAGATTGAGAAAATGCTGTCTTTTATGACAATAACTGACTCAATGCATGAGATGTGGAATATTTTCTAAGACCCCTAAACTGCAGAACATACCCAGTTCTAGCTAAATTTTGGCAAAAGTTTGTTACCCTTTTATCTCTATACCTTGAAAAGAAAAAAAACCCCAAAAATAATTTATACAGACTTGGCCTAAGTATTATGACTTGTGTTGTCATTGTTGAAGAATTTAAAATTAGAATTTTTGATTTGAGAGGGATTTTTGAGGAGATATATTTTTATGTCTGTGTAAGCTCAAAACAGCATGGCAGTATTTGTAGTTTCAGAGACAACTCTAGGACCTCCCTCCTCTTTTGGTCTTCAAATTGGACATTCTTATCTGTAGCCTGACTAGTTATGTTAGTTAATTGCCTGTGCCTTAGCTCAAGTAAAGTTATTATGTGTAGGAGACAGCCAGTATGTCCAGTATTTACGTGATTATTTGTTCCTTACTTTTTTGGGGGGGATTGAGTTTAGATTTTAGTTTATCTTGTAATGGGCCTTTGACATTTCTTAAGTTTTGTCCTCTTCCAAGTCATTTTCCAGCTTCTCTAAGATCAGATAGTTTTTATAAGTCATGTGAGGCTAAGATGCAAAATTCTTATCCAGGTAAAACTTCTGAAGTCAAGACATGATTATTTAGTAAAAATATGATAGCACTTCATTGCAAACACAAATTATGTGACTGTAGAGTTTGCTTGTTGGCTAGAACAAGCTCAAGCATCTGGCCTTTACTTTTTGATATATAATGTCCACACGTACTCCTAAGTTAATGATGAAACAGTTTGTCCACATATTGTCAAAGAAGGTCTCTGGCTGTGTGAAAACTTAAGTAGGAAAGATCAGATTCATCACCATAAAACTGCAGCAACTCCATCTCCTTAAGTAGTTATTTCCATTATGTCCCTGGAAGGGCTGATACTGGCCCACATTCATCCATCTCCAGTTTGCAGTGCAGCCCTCTGATCTGGGTGCTGGTTTTGTCAGTAGTAAACAGGCACTATAGAGGTCAAGCCCTCTATGTTTTCACAGAATCATTTCTCCTTTCCCATCTTGAAAGTGAGCTGCTCTTTAACCACTTCAAGTGGGACACAGGTCATTCCAAGTGTTAAGGACTTTTTTTGCTAATTTTGACACTCTCAATTTCTCCTTTTTTCTAGATGAAAGAAAAGCTTGTGGGCTTCTGTCATCGCTCAGAATCAGTGACAAGGAAGCTGGAGAAACTGGAAAAAAATAATGGTGTAACAGAATTGCAAAACTCTTCAACAGATGCCGATGACCTACTAGCAGGATATGCAAGAGCTAATGCCAACTAATACCCATTTTCAAGATGTGCTGAAGTTGTTTCTGCATCTCTGCTGAATTTGATCATTACAAAGAAAAAAGGCAACAGACCAGGTCGGAGTGTTGATCTGTCACTTCATCTGCGTGTGGAAAGAACTAATGATGAAGTGCATCTCTTCAGGGGAACACCTGCAAATCTGACAAACAGAAATTATGCTTGGAAGACTGAATAGCTCACCCATGCAGCACGTGACTCTCTGAGGCTGTATAACTGTGGCTTTGGTTTTTCTAATGACTTCAGGGAGAAAACCAGCCTTTGGAATACTTAAGTCAGGTTTCTGAAGCTATGCAAAACATATTTAACAAGGTGATGATATTCAAGAGTCACCATTACAAACTGATTATTCTTAGAGACCAAAAGCTCTTGTCCTACCTTTTAATACAGACACAGCGTCAATGGCAGCCTTGGTTTTAATGGCAGCTAGTTTGTGGTTAAGTGGCTTATCAGCTGTGTCTGATATGTGAGCCACTGTTAAATGGACTCCTGAATAGTTTTGAGATTTGCTTGTGTGTGTTGCCTGCAAAAGCTGCAGATTAGCATGTCACAGATGCTGCAGAGTTCTTAGTGCATGAGTCTGGATGGCACCATGGAGGCAGAACTCGAGGTTTTGAATTTCAGGTAAAGGACAACCCACGTGCCTGCCAAGTCTCCTGAAGTGCAGCCTGAAGAACAGGACTGAGTCAAATTCTGCCAGCTAAGGCTGTGAGCAACTGCCTTGAACAGATTTGACTATTTCTTTCTGGAACATCAACTATGAAACCAAGGAACAGTCTTCTGCATAATCATGGAAGCATGGCTTTCCTGAAGTTACAATTTGCCTGTTGCCTTCAACTGGCCAATTAAGATGTTTCATTAAAAATATCTACTCATGTCTCATTGGTATTTCTCTTTGTTGAAAATTGGTTCTGCTTATTTCCAAACATTTTAAAATAATTTTACAGAAAAGAAAGCACTACTTACCCTTCATAACTGGGATAGAATACCCCTAATTCTTGTTTGTTGGAAGGTTTAGGGCCCTTTTCCTCTCCCTTTTGCTGTCTAAAGGGCTAATGTTTTCCCCTAAAGGGACAATTAACTTTATGGAAAGTTTAGTAGTTGTCTGTAGTAGTCTAGAGAGGATTCTGTTTACTTAATCAGCTTAATTCCAGTGATGTAAACTGCCTTCTCCTTCCATATATATGACTTGCAGGTTGCAGACCTCATTGCTGCTTCTGCCAGTTCTGTCATTTGTCTTATTTGTAAAGTAACTCATAATGGGCTTGGAGCAGAGGGGACAAAACTCACTGTAAGGCACCTCAGAGGTTTTAGGTGGGCAGCTGATGCTTAGGCTATTACTAATGTTCACTGTGCTGCTTTCTGTTTGGGAGTTCTGTATGGTCTCACTTCTTTGTGGTAAGCAAAGTCATTCTGCAAGGAGAGGAGGGACTCTCACAAATTCTAATACCACCTTTGTAGTACTTAGTGCTTCTGTTATTGAATGAGTCTAAGAAATACGATTGATAATGGGACTATTTGCCTTTGCCTTTTCATTCCAGTTTCTGCATTGAGACAGTTTCTTGCTACAGAAGACTGTTTCTTGCCATTTCACATCTGTACTATGAATAATGCTAAATTGTTTTGCTTCATTAGTGTTGATCCCTAAAACAAAAAGAAAGCTGACAGTTACATTTTTGTATTATATTTAAAAGTTGTGAAGTTGTGAAGGAACTTTTAAATAAAAGCTGAAAATCAGAAATTCATATTGAGCAAATCATTGCCAATATTATGTGAGTCCTAGGCCTACTTCTTTTCCTTTGATTAATTTTGCAGAAAGACCTTGCTCAGGTCCTCATTTGTTATGAAGCATTAAAGCAATGGTTCCTCAAATCAATTACTTAGCATGAATTTAAATAAATAATAAGTATGTGCTGAAGACTAGCTGGTGAATTTTTAAACTGCATTTCTGTAATCTTTGAAACTGGGAGGACCTTTGCCAACCACAGAAGAAATTTTTCAGAAGTGCAGTCACCAAAACAATAAAGAATACATACATAAAACTGTTTTCTGAAGGGCCTTGTTACTTTTAGGCAATCAATACAAGCAACAGAGGGATTCTGCTACCCTCTAAAACAACCCTTGAAGCTCTTAACTGGTAAGTTACGCATCTTAGAATGAGTAGAATAATTCTTGTTAGCTGCTGTCTAAGTCAGAAGCTCTTCTGCCTGAAGACTGTTGGGACAGCTGGCCCCAAAGCAGATATCCACCATATATGAATTCAGCTCAAGTTGTTAAGTTTTGACAAAGCTACAGCAAGTACACTTTAGAAGTGGAATGGAATGTACAGTAATTTGGTTAATTTGTCTTCTGAACAGATGACACATCCAGTTTAAGTGCATTCTCAGCCTGTGCTGCTTTATTGCTAAAAAAATTTGTATACAGGTGCAGAGTTTCCAGGTTCATTTTTAAACAGTTCCTCTTTACAGTGTCAAAAGAATAAAATCTTATCTTGAAATCCTCAAAGATGCATAGATATAAAAGCAAGCTGCCTTTTGGAAAAAAATCAGAATTTGCAGGGAGACATTCTTTTACTGTTACCATGTAAAACATGTGCAATGGGAGTACACAGTTCATAGTCACAACAACAATTTCCTCCACTAATCCATGCAAGAATGCTATCAGAAGTTCAGTATAAGAATTCTTTAGCCTATTAAGTATTAAGGTAATTTTTAGGAATTTATACCTAATACTTCTCCTTTGCTATTATATTTTTCAAAAGGAAAGTAACTTCACTGACATCCTGAAGTATCTTACTCCCAGGTTATACTGAAGGGAAATACAAAGGATACAATGGCTTACTCATTACAAAAAAAAAAAAAAAAAACAACAGACTTTAAAACCATGCATAGTGTTCTAAAGAATTAAAAATGACCATGGTTAATCACTGGGCTAAATTTGTCTTGGAAATTTTCTTGTTTCTTGAAGTTGGTTCAAAGACTTTCATTCAGTCTAACTTGTGATACCATGGAATAGTTACCTTCTCTTACAATATCCCTATCTTCATTTGGCAATCCTTACATACCTAAAAAGAGCATTCATGGGTAAAACCACAATTCCCATTCTAAACCCAAAACACAGTGCGTTCCGAATGCTTGGCCATGAAGTACGAACAAGAGTTAACTTGACACACCTTTTCTTCTTCCACGACGCTTCTTTCTACATAACAGAGAGGACTAGGCCTCTGTACATGGAGAAGTGTTTTGCAAAAGTTAAGCCCACTTAAAAAATTAAGCTAAGCTACAAGTATGGAATTCTGCAGTAACAAGCCAGTATTCAGCACGTTTAATTACAAGTTTAAACTTGGAAAAGTATTAGTGATGTAGGCTATGCCACACATTCTCTTATTTTCAAACTGCCAGCAGAAATTGACTGCATTAACCACTAAGAGACTTGAATTACAGAGAACATGCTAGAGTTTACAGAAAGATGGCACCCAGATTCCCTTTTATTTAATAAGTGAAATAAAGAAAAAAGACAATTGCAACCTCTGTTGCAGAAGATAAAGACCTTCAGTGATCAAATCTCATTTTCTATTTTTAAAAATCTCTTTAAAGAACTTAAAAAATATACAAGATTATCAGTATTTTCAGGTTCATTCCTGCAGATGCCATTATTGCTGGCTGGTACCAGTATGCTTCAGTACAGCTGCCTATGTGGCTAGTTACCTGAAAATACTGTCTATTAAAAAGCTATTCAACACCTGAAAAATATGTACTGTGCTTATTAATTTCAGTCTTCTCCAAATAATTTCTCTCACATTCAAGCTTATCACCTACTGTCTGGCAAATACTACAGTTAGTTTGAGTCTGTGGTTTGTTGGCTTGGGTTTTTGGGGTGATTTTTTGTGGGTTTGGTTTCTTTCCCACCGGTCGCTCCCCCTGCACCGTGTAAGAAACTCTGCACCCTTTTCCTTGCTACAGCTGCAGCAGGTGAGAAACCTCATCTCGCCTCTAAACATGCTTAGTTCATGCCCTGCTTTTTACATGCTCAGGACAGTGATATGAACCAGACAAGAGGTTATAAAGGCGAGTTCTGCTGATCCTGGTTCCTGATTTACAGTTTTGGTGCCATGCTTCCGTCCCTATCTATACATTCTGCCCCCTTCTCTACAGAGGCAGCACATTCTCTAAAAAAAACCCCGAAATTTGAGAATCAAAGCAGGAAGTTCAAGCTATTGGTATATTAATTCCTATTGCTTCATTATGTATAAATGCATATCTCAATTTACTGGTAATAACTACATTACACTAGACATTTTGAATCATGCATAATTAGAATACTAGCTCTAAGATTTGGTTTGTGGGTCTGTGCTGCTTTCCTTCAGTTTCTCCACGCAGTTCTTCATGTCTAAGGCATTACAAACTACCTGCCAATTATTGACCTGCAAACACACTCATTTGGAGGGGAAGTGAAGAGAAGCAGACAGGATTTACATAGGACACACTGAACAGGAAGTTACCGTCTATCTTCAACATTAGATGGGGTAAAGTCTCGGGAATCTGTCTATATTATAACCCAGTACAAAGGCTCAGAGACAGAAACACACTCTGCTGCCATCATGAACACTGACACTTTCTCTAAAACGCAGGAGGAAGTGTAGAGACTGAAAGGGAACAGACATCAGAATCCATGGTTAGTGTTCTGCACTGTTGAGTAAGACATCCTGGTTCAACTCTTGGCTTTTGTGTGCCAGTCAAAGTGCTACAGGGGAAAAATGCTGGGTCGTTCCATGAAAGAAATCCAGTGGACTCTAACTTGAACTGTCATTCTGCAGCTCTGTACCTGACCTGTAAGCAAGACTATTAGTTTTGGAGGAAGACCAGCCAGTTTCCAAAGGATGCAAGAAGCAGTAATTTCTAAAATTTACTATACATCAAAAATTTTTTTATCTTCAATATTGTTTTCCTTTTCTGCTCCCCAAAGGAGACTGCCAGCTCTTGACAGAATAATCCTTGTGTAAAGTGTCAGTATCCTCAAGCTCAGTACAATTTCTCCTCACTATCAAGAAGTCTTTACAAGACTTGTTTTTCTCCTAAATTTGACAATTACCCTCAGTTCCAGAAGGTACAATTCCCAGCACAAGTACTGGCTAGGCTTTCTGCAGCAGCACTACTGGATATACAAACAGAATATATTTGTACCATCTGTGTTTAGTACTGCTAAAGGAGGCATGTCCATACTGGTCATTATACCTTTGATATACCACACTTAAGTATGGTAGCACCTAACACTTCCACTTAGGTTTAGAAGCTGTTAAATCAAGGAGGTTGAAGCAAAAGTCATGCCATAGTACAAGAGCTGAAAGGCAAAGGGATTCCTGTTGTTGCTGTGAATAGTAATTGCTAGTCCACAGAATTCAGATCATTATTAAAAGCCTGAACTGGGAAGTATATGTAGATAGCTTGCCTGGCTACATCTGTCTTTATTTCCTCCCCCCTCTTCTGAGGGATATACCCTTGAAGAATTCTGTTCAGCCATGAAATTCATACTTCTGAAGCATGAACGTGACTTCGTTTTCATTATCATTTCATTATTATGTAAATGTACTTGCTGACCACAAACCACGGTAAATTCATAATTTCTCTAATGTAATCAGAGAGCAATCAAATGAAGGTCCCCTATGGCCAGCTTCCAATTTTATCAAAAATTCAATAGTTGGAATTTAAGTTGATTACAATCTTTCAGATCAATTAGCTTTTCATAAGCATATTACATATTAGCCAACACTTAATTTAGACATTCTCATGCTTATCCTGTTACTTTATACTGTAAAAATGCTTACAGCCCTCACAGTTTCATTATGAATTTATGAAGAGCTAAAGTGCTTCACCCCCATGCTTTGAAACCACAAGAAGCTTCCATTAAGCTGGAAGTCAGTGTCTAAATTACTTCACCTTTCCAGAAGGAATGCAGCCAGATTGATCTAAACCTCTGGTCAAGTAATTCTGTTCAGAATACATTACTATCTGTTGGGCCGTACTGTGTCTATAGATGAGGTACCTACACTGAAAAGTGTCAACTGGGAACAGTTCAGAACTCCTGTGGCTCTTTTATGCAACCCTTTGATAGCAAATAGCTGTAGATCAATAACCCTTTGTGTTACCAGAGGCTTCACAGTACTTTCCTCTGCAAAACTTCAGGCATCAACTGAAATCAATTATGGTCTGAAAGAGTATTTAGCAGAGCTGAAATTATTTTCTGCTGTAACATCTTTAGAATTCTACAGTTGTGCTTGGCGTGTACAAATGTTTTGAGTGTCAAGTGCTTTCTAATGTTTTAATTTATTTTTTAAATTTTAATTTAAAGACTATATCAATTGGTCTTTATAAACAAAGAAAACAGAAAGTACTTCCCACCACAAAAGCTTTTAACTTTAGAATCAGGATCCCTTCACAGTACAGTATTTGGAAAAGTTTAGTTTCTCAGAGAAATAGAGCGAGTGCTTGGCTACAAAAGAAGAAAAAAATTACAAGGAAACTTCAGCTATCCTTTCAAAGAGAACTGTCTGCCCTTCCCCCCAGCACTCAATGACAGTGCTTCAGACATGTGGCAAAGCTAATTTTTCTTTTTTTTAATATATATATCAAGTTCATTAACATACTATTCAAGTGCCAAATTCCCTCCAATGAGAGGAACATAAGAAGAATTCACCCTTCTTCTCAGGAAGACTCTTCACACAACTCCCTGCAGCATAGAGCGCCACAAACTTATTTGGTTATTACCCACTTACTCTACTGTACAGTCTTGCTAATGCAAGTTATTTACTATCACATGCAAAACAGTTATTGCTACTAAAGTTCTAGTTTCTTATTAAATCATCTTATGGCTTTGTTTGCATCAGGGATTCTTCCCCCTACATACTGTGCTATTTTGCATTCCAGTTTCAGAGGTATTTTTCAATTGATTCTCCCAAGCACTAAACTACTTTATTCAATGGTACAGCTACGTCCATTTAGAACTGAACCTGACTTTTCGACAGGTCCCCCCAGAGCTCTGCTGTAAATGGCCCACCTGTCCAATTTTCTCAGAAATTTGTTAGATGCAGAGGGTTGTTTGGTTGGTTTTGTTGGGGTTTTTTTCCCTGTTACATACATTAACTCTGCCTGGATTACTGTCATTGCACGGAAGTTCATTCATGCTTCTTGATTAATTACTTTGAAGATATATCATACCAAAATTACAAAACCAAGCTACCCATTCCCTCCCTCCCCCTAATGGCCATTTACAGGCAGGTCTCAGGAAAAAAAGATGCAGTATCCTCTCTAAGCTGAAAGAGAGAAATGCCTGAAGAGCAGCACTGGCATAAAATAAAAGACTAATTCCTAGGAAATCAGAGGATGCCATCCACAGAGCAATGCACATCTCAAGAATCATACCAGTCTCCTATTTGACCAGTCCAAGCTGCCCATTGAGTGCTAAATCAATTTCACTTCCCCTGTCTAAACTTTTCTTCTGAAAAAAGCAGAGGGAGAGACAGAAATCATTAAAATTGAGCTTAGAGCTGGAAAGCAAAACTGGAAGTTACCTAAAATACAAGATATTGAATTCTCAACAATACAGGGGTGGGGAATCTCTGATTCATTGGCTAGAGAACAGCCTGCTGCACAGAGACAGCCTGCAACATCGTTTTCCAACAGCCTCTGACCTTTTCATATTCTCTCTTAGTAAGATGTATGTAAATGCAGGATCCACCAAAGTTATTTTAAGATTCAATAGGACTTCAGCCAAAAAAGGTTCCCCATTCCTGCAATAATGGATAAAAGCCTTCTATGCATAATTAGCACATCACATTTTGCAACTATTAACTTATCACACAATGAGGATATAATGTTTTGCTAGCTATAATAATCATATAGTCAGATCTGAAAAAAAGAAAAGATTACTTAACAAATTTTGTAAGTGATCTGAAGGTAAGAGATGTGTACAGAATGCACACAAACTCCTTAGCATATTCATACTTTTCTGAGTATATCACAGGATGGGTAATAAATGGTTCAATAAAATTGAAAATGGAAGAAAACACCAACAAAGATTAAAAAGAAAAGAATTGCACTGATAGAGAATTATGGATGCTTGCATACTCTAGCTTACTACTGCAGTTGGACAGACAGACAAATATCAAAAAGTCAACTATGATTCTATGAAGCCCATTAAGTGAATGAGTTCCATTTCTAAGGATAGCATTGCCATTGTCAAAGGGAGGATACTGCATGTTTAGACCACATTTGTGACATTTCTATTGTATCCTTTCTAGTGTTAATTACATTATCATCACTGTTTACTAATAAATTTGTCACTCGGAAATTGTAAAAATACTACTAGGCTCATGCACTGATCCTAACATGGCACTACAGTTTGCTACAAAGCACTAATGCTTATGGAACTATA
Source organism: Cettia cetti (assembly GCA_013401135.1). Lineage (NCBI taxonomy): Eukaryota > Metazoa > Chordata > Aves > Passeriformes > Sylviidae > Cettia > Cettia cetti. The sequence continues at coordinate 30,947 of VZUI01037170.1, read as the reverse complement.
CACATCTCAAAATGGAAGACATTGGTGATTTTGTTGTTTTCAAACAACTTGTAACATCATTTTGTCCACAAGTATTAAAATATATATATGTATATATATATATGAGCTATTGCACATGCCCCTTGTTTTTGTAATCTTTCACATGAGAAGATTTCCAACCAACATAAAGAAAAAGCAGAGCAAGAAAAAGTAAGATGAAGCAGCATTGCCAAACACAGCAGTTCTTTAAAGGTGCTGGCCAGGAAGGTACAACAATGTGGGTCTTCTGGGCACGCACTATTGGAGGATTATTTCTGTGAAAGTCACAGATCCTTAACCTAATAAAATCCTGATGAAAACTAATGCTGCTACACTGTCATGAATAGGAGTCAAGGAAAAAAATCAGTAATTCTATTTTTTTTTTTTTTTTTTGCAATGCTGGGTTACAAAATATTGAAGTTAAGGAGCTTAGATTATGAGCTCTCTAGTCAGACAAACTGGCAATTTTTGTACATGTCCACAGGAAACAAAAGTACCTTCCTGTCCCCCAAGTATTTTGTCATCAAGCTATGCAAGAAAGAACTGCTATCTCTAACATCAGAGGAATAAGTATGGGCAGAAGGAAGAAAATAAAATTCCCAGATATAAAATCAGACATTTCTTACACCACATACTTCCCAACCACTGTAATCCTATGATATTGACAGTATTTTCCATCACTTCGAGATGGATCCTGCTTCTACAGACATCTCTACTAAATCCTATTGACTTCAATGTAAGGAGGCCCCAAAAAGAAGTGTGCTTTTCTAGTTGCCTCCAATGCCAGAAAGTTCAGATCATATTCAGCAAAGAAATCCTAAGTCAGGCCAAGCTGGTGGTTGCCTCATCAAGGTCAATGTTAACTCTTATCACACAGCTCACCACAATGTTACACACACATTTTAGAACACTTCTCCACTCATTAAAGTTGGTGTTACTTTGATATGCAGTGTCCTGCCCAACACTCTTAAGCTTACATTACTTCATGGAAACAAAAAATGGGTAAAACCTGTCATTAAATCCTATTGTTACAAAACAAAGTTTAAACACAGATATTACTTGGAGGATTAAGATCAACATCAAGGCTTGTTCTCGCCCTGCTATGGAACTTGGTCCCATAAAATGTCACCACATTTTTGATACTAGAATGCTGCCCTGGTAATCTATCACAAAGAATTAAGAAGGATTTAAGTTCTTTGCTTTTTCAGCCATTTTCAGGCTCTCTGGCTCTCTCCAGCAGTTTTCTAAAAGGAAAACAGAATAAAACCAAGAAATCTAGAACACCTCCCCAACCATTTTAGTATCTCCCGTATTTTAAGCAAGCAAGTCACATTTTCTAAATCACAAGCTTGGAATAAGGTGCACTAAGAAGAGTTTCAGATTTGAGGTGGAATATAATACATATCCCAGTTCTGGTAGTTTTTTGCCAAAAATCTTACTTGTTATAGATAATCCCATAGCAGGGAGCACGTAAACAATATATGCTCCCATCTCAGAATGACAGAAAACATCCCATATAATCATGAATTACACAGACAAAGAATCTTGTGTAAACATAAGAACAACCAGTTTGTGCCTTAGTTTGGGAAGGAATAAGAGCCAGAAAAAGGACTGTACTAAGTATTTCTGCTCTCAACTCACCCCTCTTACGTGGCTAACATTCCATTCTCTTGGGCCTATTTCTACCTATAGATGAGGAAACATACAGGTCCTCTCAGTCCTCAGTCATGAAAGAATCAAAAAGCAAGATTCTATCAGCAGCTGGAAAAGCTAAAATTGTGTTGACGAAGCCAGGTGCATAAGCTGCAACCAGATTTACACCTCTGGTCTCTTCCATCCCAACAGAAGTTAATTTCTATAATAAAGAAAGATGTTCCACCCATCTCTTTTACGGTAGAATGGTCTTGTTCCTTTTGATGCTAAGGATTCATAAAAAGCCTGAGGAAGGGAATGATTTAATGCAAAACTAGTCGTTATCCTGTTACCCCAGTGGCCTTCAAAGATTCCTTTCTCTTTGCTAAAAATGAAATTATGCAGAGTAATTTCTTCTTCAGGTGAAAGCTCTTCATAGCCTGCACTTACAGAGGTTCATACATGCAAATATACATTTTGATCACGGACTGGAATACACAGTATAGACAAGGTGATTCTGTATTTGTTCTTGTGCATTAGCTGCTTTATGTGAGTTGACATTTATCTACAAAGTCAAGCCTGGGACCTGGACTAGAAAATACCTGTATGAGATGCCCCTAGTTGTTTGGTAAGCTTCTTCCTCATGTCAGAGCAGAAAATGTTCTAGTTTTCCTGCTGCAACTTTTCATACATATCAGGTCAGTCTGACACAGCAATGCATGCAGACACTTTATCTGCTAGGAGTTCCAATTTGACGCAGCAAAGCACTTAACCTTCCTAAAATTAAGAAGGAAATATCAGTGAAAGACACCAGCTTCCACTTGCATCTGATTACGAAGTATTTTTCATTTTAAAACAGAATGCAGAAAGCTGAATGAAGAGCTGGCACAGAAGACATTTTTTCAGGAAAACAAATGCTGATTTCTGTTACTCTGCTTTTGAGTTTTGATAAAACAGTGGGCTACTTCTGTGGGAGAAGTCATCTGGTGAATCAAATGTTTGGTGAGATGATTCAAGGAGAAGGGGACAGATCTTTGTTCGTTCAGCTCCATGGAAATGAAGGACCGGTTTTGCTTGCTAGAAGAGAAATATCCACATTTTACAGCCTTTGACCAAGTAAGAGGACCACCTTCTTAAATGTCAGGAGAGGATCTGGAATTCCAAATTAAAAAAACAGGGAAGGCAGTTTAGGAATCAGAATAAAATACATTCAACGTTAGAATGCCCACCAGTTCACTACTTTAAAAGCCTGACTCTAATGGATAAAATTATCTGGTTTCACAAACTGTAATAATCCCTTGGCCTGTAAGATTTTATGTCTAACTTTAGATGTCCATAAGCTGGCTAAGGAAACACTCCAGAAATGCTGAACTATACAGTTACTCAGAAGTGATGCAGCTAAAAATACACCGCTGTTAATTAGCTGTGGGGCTCCAAGCACCTGTGTGTCTCCACCACAGAGCATGACAAGGACGAGCTAGCAGCAGAGTGCACACAGCAGAGTGTACACACTCTGCCCCAGCAGGTCACAGTCCAAAGGGACATCATAAACTATCACCCAACTAATTATGAAACTGTCAGTGCTGGAGAGAAAAACAGCAATGATGACAGTTTTAAGATCACATACATTAGGTTCTTACATTTATTCATTTCTCCCCACTTATCCACAACACAGACAAATTTCAGCAACTCGCCTTTTCACAGATCTCCTGGCCTTCCATCAGTGATACTCACCGGGTATTACCTAGTCACAGCAGCTGTTAAGACATGATATTTTTGCATTAAGTTGGAAGCTGACATGGGTGCACTCCTGCATAGCCATTGTCAGAAATGTTTATTACCATTCTCTTGCGCTAAAATAGGAGTTGTAAAATAGAAAAAGAAAAGGAAAACAAAAATCTTTCTCATCTACAAAAACATGAGTATAACTAACCTCTTCCTCTCTTTTCCCTGTCTGTATTTCTTATTTTAATTACCTTAACCATTCTGTTGATCAAGTCCAGAAACAGTCTTCCAGTGACAATTTCCAGCTCCTATGTTAGAAGCAGTGGGTAGACCATGAAAATGGAAATACAGTACATGTCACTATCGATATCTCTCTTCAGTCACTCAAATATTTCAGCAGATCATTGGGTTGACCATCGACACTCAGACTGTTGGGAAAGTCCTATTCTTATGAAGATGTAGAAAAACAGACCTGGAGAGCTGCAATAAAACATGCCAAAGGTTTGTGACAGAGCTGAGAACAGAATACAGGCTTTGTTGCACACCTTAACTACCAGAATATCTTTATTTCATTCACTGGGAAAAAATAAAACTACAGAAGTTTACTATAGTCTTAGAAATTTTGAATGTACCTTTTTTTCTATTTGGTCATTTACATTTGGTTATTTTATCATTCTTCCAATCCTATCATTTAACAAGTAACACTTTTAAGACAACTATTCCAAGTTAATACAATGACACAATTTGTCTTAATGGAGCAAATGACATCACAGGTGAGGGATTTTATAACTTTCAAAGCATTTATTCTTGTTAGAATATATAATAGTCAAATCAATGTTTCTTTAAGGTGAAGCTCAAGCTGAAAGCTAGCACTGTGGCTACGTTCCAGTTCTCCAAAAGCACACTACAAAAAATTAAAATCTCAATGACAGATTTCTGTGGTCAGGGAGAAAGGAATTAAATCAGCTGACAAACGTGGTAAGTTTAGTACCTTATATTTAATACCTAAATAACTTTACAATTGTACTCACCACTCTTTTTGATCATTCCACATCCTCTTCAGTGAGCTTAGAAAGAAAGAGATCAATAAACAAAATTAAATTTGCATCTAGGAAGCAACTGAGATCATACATGACTATCTGCACGAGACACAAAAGATTAGCTGTACCTTCCATGAACCAGGTAACATTTTTAGACTTTCTACATGAAACATGCTGATGTTATTTTTCAAATTATCAGATATACCCCCTCCTTTAGTTTAAATCAAGAGAATTGGACCCAAGTGAGGAAGAGCCAGAACACACAAACTTTAAATAAGAGCAGGCGCACATTTCAGTTTCACAGGAACTGAGATGGACACATACTCAGTCTCCAGTAAGGCACAAAACTCTTTCACATTAATAACAAACTACTGTAGTGAGGATGCTGAGCTGACAACCTAACTGGAAGAATAATGGATTGCTACAAGCAGAACCATCTCATCACACAGAACCTAAATTATTCAAAATTCCTCAGCCAAGTATTATTAGCTTCCACACTGCCGCACAACACAGCACTTCTAAAGCACCACGCACCTGGAACTTCAGAAAATCCCCAGCCACCAGACAATCTGGATTTGAGGGTAGTTACTCCATTCCCATGTTGTCAGTTCTCACCCTTCCTACTCAAATCTTCCCTGAAGAACCAGCACTATGTGAGTTTGAGACACTGGGGAACCAACAGCAAATGGTTCACAAAAGAATTCACTTGAAAAGGAACAGTTACCAGGATTGGTAATAATTGGTAATAATCCCAAATTGCCTTGTCATAACAGAAGTCAATCCAATCTTTGAAAAGCTGGGTCTTCTTTTACTAAGACTATGAATTAACTAAAGTAAGTCTTATTAAAAAAGAAAGCAGCTGGTGACATTTAGTGCAACTCATGCAGAGAAATAGTTCATCCAACACTGAAATTCAGTTAGCTTTAACCTATTTCTTTTAATTTCAACAAGTTCACTGACTTTGAATGCCCCAGTTTTTAACTACTCTGCTTGATCCACTCTCCAGCTGACTTTCACCAATTACATGAGCACAGAGTTCACAGCAGTCCAACAGAATTTGCAAATGCAACTGGATATACATCAAGGTTATTGAAAATGAGTAGGCACTGAGACTGAGGGTGACACTATCAACACTTCAGATAAAAACTAGTGGACATTACAAAGAAAAAAAATGCTATTGTTCTTGTTTCATACCTTACTGAACATATAATCAACTGATGTGGAGCAAGAAACAACTGTGAAAGCTCAACACTGCCTACATGACTCCTTCTTTGTTAAAAATTCAGAAAGTATTACTTTCATTAAGACTTGACCTATTGCCCATTAATTATTTTTGCTCTACCATAACTAAAGATTAGTTTTCCTGAGCTTTAAATTTCATATTCAGATAGGTGCCTGTATCCAAGAAGTTCACTAACTTCAGAAATTCCAAAGCCAAAACGAGATGAAGAAATATCTCACTAATAAATTTACCAGCAAACCTGCTATATTTGTTTTCTCATATATATTAACATACTGTATTACCAATCCATTAGTAGGGAAAAAAAAAACCCCAAACAACACAAAAGTCGGTGTTTTGACATAATCAGCACACTGGAATTGGAGACTATGGTGATATAATAGTATACAACTACACAACCGACTTTCACTCCACCCCCCATGCTCTGTTTTAAGGTACCACTCATAAACTGAGATCCACCAGGTCTAGTTTACCAAAATACTATCTTTGCCTCTTACACAGACACAAATGCTCCAGCAGAGGAGCAGAACTAAAAGGACTCAGAAGATAATTCCTCTCCTCTTGCCTAGAGCCAGAAAAGTATGAGGAAGTGAGGAAGGAAAGATCTAGCAACAGGTTTATATAAAAAGACCAAAACACAAAAAATTGGAAGTATAGAGGAGACCTATGGAGATATGGAAAGCAAAATTAGCCCTCCACATCACAAGTCCACTAAGGTTTTTCCTACGTCTTAAAGACTGCCAAATTTAACCTGGAAAGTGGACAATGACAAATGCTTAAATTACAAACACAAATACAGTGAAAAGTAGCTTACAGTCCTGCAAAACAACTAGCTGCCTTCATGCTCTTTTTGCTTTCTAGGCAACTTTGAAACTGCATCTAAATCCAAGCTACAAGGCAAAGGTGAGAACTTGTACAAGAAAGTCTAAGACTGGTGTGAGCTGAGAAGGAACAGGAGTTCCTGAGTGTGCAGGCACCAAATGTAACAGTGAGCAGGAACTGAGCTCTAAGGGGTTTATGTTAGCAGCACCCCGGTTAGCAGGTCACATCCTCCTGCCACTTCACAAGACACCCAGATCTGGAGACAACACTGATAACCACAGATCAGGCCCATGTTGAGACACAGGCCCATGTCCCCTCCAAAAGAGTGCACAGAGGCACATGTGAAGAACAGAAGGGTTGCCAGCTTAGGAAAAAGCCAGGAGATGCTAAGGACCTGTCAGCTCAGGTCCCCTGTCAACACAGACTGCCTGACTGTTGGATCCCTAGCATGCTGCTGTGGAGCTTGGCTGCTGTAGAGAAATCTCAGGCACCACATGCACTCCACCTTTATTTTTTGTTTCACTCTGTATTTTTATATAAAACCCATTTCCTCTTTTTCCAGCTTTCCAATGCACATCTACTTCATCGTTGGTACAATATTGTAACAGTACTTCCTACCAACAGAGAAAACGGGGAAAACTGCTTAAAGATGAGCTTTCAATTCTGTGACATTGTAGGAATGTGCTCTAGGAATACTGTTCAGGCGAAGACACAACCCTTCTTCCACATTCTATTTTAGAAAAATCCTCTTTTTTTTAATCCTCTGAAGACTGTGCACATTTTGCATGTCGCACTCACATAACCTCTGACATGTCAGGACTGGTTTCAAACACTGCTCCTTTTTTAGTTTTTAAGAATGAACATAGGAGATGTTCAAATGATACTCCAGACTCTTCACAAACTTCGTCAGGACTTTTTAGCCCATGACTTTTGACATCCCTCAGTAAGAGGTGACCACCATGAAATGCACAGCCTGTTCATGCAAATTTTCACAGCGCAGACTCACAGCACTGTGGGCAAGACTGTAAAGCAATGCATATTGATTTGACATATACCAGAGCAACAGGAAATTCTGGTATTATTTTTTAAGATACTACTTCTCACAGCTCTTATGCATTGAAAACAGTTAAGAATAAATATGAATCCATATGAATGTCTGACTGCCAAAGTACTGTACAACTTCACACAAAAGCAAGCTGATTGCTTATTATTCTTCTAATGATAATATACAACAGAATTATCTTTATATGTGGTATGCCAAAGACAAATCCCCTGGCATATTTAAAAAATTCATACACAGACACGTACAAGTAGGAATATTCATCAGTAGCAGCATACTGTATCTTAATGTTATGTTGCTCCTAAGCTGCTGCTATTGTTACTACATGAGTAATGCTGCACACAAAAATCAGCAAAATGTTCCTTAGGAGATTTTTCTCCTAAGTAGCTATTGCTTTCAGAACTAACTGTAACAAATATGCTTATATTTCTTTTGAGTTATTTCACCAGTTACAAACAGCTACTTCATTATTAGGTCATGGGTGCTAACACACCACGTCACCACAAAATCTAAAGCTGTGCTTATCATTTAACCGCTTCAACGTTTTTCTTTTACCTGACATACAGACTGAAAATGCAGTCACAATTCTATGACAAGATCGAGATTTTAAGAACTGCTATCAAATATAGAACACAAGGAATCTCATGCTAGTGACACTAATTCTTTTGCTTTCACTAAGAAGTGTTCATTCCCCATTTATTTCTCTTCTTCAAATTTTAAGCTAAGTACCAATCTCTAGCACAAAATACCACAATTTTGAGGAATTCAGGGCACACCTGGCCTGCACGGTACTAACTTAGAAAGAAGAGATAATGGGTTTAGCAATAGTTTCACGTGTTTAATGATGTGTTAAATTCTTTTTACCTTACTATCAACGATCACATGAATTTATAGGGCTATACCAAATTCCATTATAATCTCCCCACTTTCCATAGAACTTGTTTTGCAAGGTAGATTTTTGTACCTTCTGTTTTTGTCGAACAACTAGGAAGCCACCCTCTTTGCGCATTCCTATGTCAGCACTATAGACATCAGAAAAGGATATAACCATTCAGATTAGCAGAATTCATCCAGCGCACAGATCGCATGAATAAGAACGATAACAGCAGCGTAGCTGTATGTATTCAGCGCTATGCTTGCAGCCAGGCATGCGGAGCCTCACTTCAGACGATACATTTTGGTTTCCCTTCCCCACGTCGCTGCCAGCCGCAGCTGTCCCCAGCCGGCTGCGGGGTATCGCCGTGCACGAACAGGCTCTCCCGCTCGGCCATCTGCTGCAGCCCAGCGCCCGAGCTGCAGGACGCCCTCGTCCTCAGCGCCGAAGTTGCTCGGACTTTTCAGGGCGGCGGGCGGGTCGGACCGGCTCGGCTCCGGTGCGTCCCCACACGGACACCGTCCCGCTGCTGGCTCGGGGCCGGCGCGGCGAGGGCAGCCAGCCGCTCCCACTGCTCCGGCCCGGCGCCGCGGGAACGAGCCCGAGCCCGAGCCCGGGCCCAGCCCAGTCAAGGGGCGGGACGGGGAGGCGGGTGCGCGGGCGCTCGGTCCCAGCCCAATCAGGGATCCGGCAGCAGGCTCCGGGCTGGACGCGGCCGCTGCTCCCGCCGCACTCACCTGAGCGCGGCCGAGGCCGCGGGGCCGCGGCCGGCCCGGCCCCTCCGCCTCCTCCGCCCCTCACTCCGCCATCTTCCCCTCCTTCCCCCGGACTCCCGGCGGGGGCCCTCAGCGCCCGGGCCCGCCCACTCGGCCGCGAGCCTATTGGGTAGCGTGCCTGTGCATCAGCCCTCCGCTTTTGGCGGTGGTTGGCCAGCGGCGCCGTCCATCAGAGGGCTGGCCTCCCGCCTCCAAGGCGGCCCTCTCTGATTGGCGGCAGGGAGGGCACAGGGAAGGGATTGGCTCGGGCAGCGCGAGCGGGACCGGCCCGGGGCGAGTCCTCCGGTGACCTCCACGGGGATTTAAAGGGGCCGCTCCGCGAGGGCGGCCGGGCTGGAACCCCCGCCCCGCACCACCCGGCCGGGGGGGAAGGGGTGCAGGGACGTGGGGTCCCGGGCCGGCCGCCCTGCAGCCCCTGCTGAGCTCACCGTGCATCGTGGCTGCCACGAAAGGCGGCCTTCAGTCGTTCTGCCTTCAGTCGTTCCGCCGGGTTTGTGTCATCCGCAAAAAATATTTTTTATTTTTTTTAGCAGCGGTAATTTTGCACTCCAAGCTGACGGGTGGATGCATTGAAGAGTGTGAAGAGGAGTACGTACCCATTCAGAAAACTCTCGAGAAACACCCCCGTCTCACCGTGATTCATCCCAGATTACTACGAGATTTCGCTCGAAATCTTAACACGTGTGTTAAAACATTTAATACAACGCTTCTCTGCCGCACCACGTTTTACTTTTGCTAACTTCAATATTATACCCACATTCTATTTGCAACCAAAGCTGCAGTTTCAAAAACCAAAAGCAGATGTTTATGCTCCATTGTAAAGTTACAAAAACTAACATATTTTTTACTCCTGCTCTTCGTGAGTCAAATCCCGTATTTAGATTCTTTTCTTTTCCCAGAGTTGTTGGCAAGCTAAGGGGCCTACAGGTTTCAGTACTGATTAGATATCAAACTAATTTCTATTTTCTACAGTCTTCACAATACTCTGGTAACCGGTTGCAACTACTTATTTCTGCAGTCATGCCTCCAGCCAGTCTCAACATAAACTCATGGCTGCAGATTTGAAAATAGACTATCCCTCAGTAGACTGAAGAATGGTTCACCAGCATTTAAACCCTTATACTAAGATGAAATGATAAGTAGCTCTGCCTCTGAGCTGCCAACACTTTCACCTTCAAGATGACCTGTTCTCAGGACAAAATACTTCTGTAAGGTATGCTAAAACACTACTTTTGTTGAAATCTGCTTGTAGCTGTATAGCATAGTTTTGAACAATTTTAAATTTAACAATTTTAAGATCTCAGATGTCTAAAACTCCTCTTATGTTTACCACCTTTAAAACTAGTTGTTATATATATAGTTTTCAGAATATTGAATAAGATGGTTCTTTGCCTGTTATTTATTCTGCTAATGGCAAAGTTAGATTCTGATAGTTGAGAATTTTTTTTTTTTTTATTGTAGGAAGGTTGGTTGTCCTTCGATTGTGTTTTGTAGTTTTTTTTGTGCAGTATATCTGTTAGACTATTTGTGTTCACCTTCAAGCACAGTAGCAAAAACATCTGACATCTGTGGTGGGAGCTTGTAGGAACAAATGTCACAAACGAGCCCTGGACATCGTCTTTCTGGAGCTCATATTTTGAACTGGTTTCTGCCAGCAGAATAAAGGATTATCAATACTCTGAAAACAAGCTCAGTTGTAAGAAACTGACCTGTAAGACCTGCTAGCACCATTCTTACTGGTAGTTAGCTTTTCCAGTAATTAAAGGATAGTTGGTTGCCAGACAGGAAGAGCTAAGGGGTTGTTTGGTTTTGGTTTTTGCTTATACAGTGGAAGGTTTATTTATGGATTGATAAATACAATATCCAGTCTCACTGGAACAGTAAGGCACAACTGTAGGTTACAACTGTAGTATCAGAAGAGAGCAACATCTACTTCTAAGCAAATCACAAAGCCTACAAGCACTTTTCACTTTACATTAGCACTTTTATGTTCCTATTTTATATGAGGCGGTTATAGAAGTATAGTATTTCTTTCTCATACAGAATAGAGGTTTTTAATTTACATTTATTTCTGGAACAGTGCTGCACTCTGCAAAACTATAAAGTGCAACATTTTACTTTTGAATTCCTTTATTTAAAACAAATCAAAAATCCTTCAGAGGTTTTTGCATGTTATCCTTCAAAGTGATGATTAAAGGAACTGAGAAAAAAGGAAATGCACATTTGACAGTAGTTTTGAGACTGGTAAATATTTATAGAAATGTTAACACATGACAGAGAAGCAGTTATAACACCGATTCTTCAATAAAGAAGCTTCCAGGGTTTTTTGGTTTTATTGGAAGGATCTCCCAGATTGTGGAATGCTCCAGCTGAACTACACGAGATCATTTGTCAATCTAGCCACAGAAAATTGTTACTGTTGAACCTTCAAGGATTCCTATCTCTTGAATTTATCAGCATTACATTAATAGTATTAATCATATTACATTTGCAAAGAGATTTGTATAGAAATACATTCTGAAATATCTGGGATAATATGATCTTTCCCAAATTGTATTCTTATGCCAGAGCCTTCTTAAATCAGCTACCACCCTCAACACAAATATAACAGGGACTTTCATACTGGAAAATATAAATAATTAGTCATTATGCAGGCCACTGTAATTGGGGGAAAAAACCCCTATGAAATCAATTTCATGATTTCATGTTTCACGACACTTTTAACAGGTGGCAGTTACAGAACTACAAATCCAGATTTTGGCATGACTGCTTTTCTTGCATTTTGTAGATTGGTAAACAAATACACACTTCCAGAAGCAAAACCACCCTGGATGAGGTGGTTTTGGATGATTATAGATGAAAACAATCTGGAGGACACTTCACGGTCCACTGGCTATCAAGCCTGCAAGCTACACAAAGGAAAAAAACAAGTTTCTGCCTCTGCTACTAGAACAGTTCAAGTGACATAGTGCAGATTTCCTATTCCTTTTGAGAACACCACACCCCACCACAGATTCTGCTATTGTCCCTGTGAATTCATTCCACAAAGAACAAAATCTACTCACAGTACTTTAAAGTACTCTTAGCTATCACCACGCATTTGTTCTAGTTGTACAATGAAGCCATAGAAATTGCGAAGTTCTCAAGTAAAAGGCAGATTTAGAAGAACTGAAGAAACAAATCTGCATGTAAAGAGCCAAATAGGAAAGGGGCAAACATATTTTTAAGGAAAAGGCAGCTGTAATGTGCAAGAGTGAATATTATCAATGCACCTAGTATTTGAGTAGATGCTTGTCTCCAAAATGTTTCAGAGGGCACTTCTGTGGCATGTTCCCGTTTTTCCATTCTCAGGTTCAGAGCTCAGAAGAATCAGTTTGTAGATTAAACAGTAGTGTATAAGGAGAGACATTTTTACTGAAACAGTAGTGCAGAAGGAGACAAGAGAAAGGGCAAAAAAACCCAGGATGGACAACATTAAAAAAACTCCTTTTCCAAGTTCCATGGCAGCCATTTCCCTTTGTTCCAGTTGCACAGGGAATGTTCACATTGGTAGAACAAATCAGGGAGGGGTTGGAGATGCATTGTATATGCACCAGTAGCAATGCTCTGGGGTATGGTGCTAAGGAGAAAATGAAGTTCTATTCATTACATAGCTGGAGTAGAAAGGAACAGGCTCTCCATCCATCAGTGAAGGAATCGAATGCTCATTTTCTGCTCTACATCCACCTTCTCCAAAACCTGCAATAAAATTGAGAAACAGCTACTTGAGTTACTGTACATCTCTCCTAGAAGCTTTCTTATTCTAGTATTGAGGAAATGGGCAGGAACATGGGATGTCTTCAATTCAGCATGCCAGTCCATCTAGGTAGAGACTCCTGTCTCTCATTGTGGGCTAAGGTCTGTCCAAGTGAAGGAACTTTAGCCATCAAAGCCGCAAGAAGGCTGTAGATCAAAATGTAACTAATGTGGTTTCAGTCTGCCAACAGCACAGAAAGGCCTGGATTTCCAAAACTAGATTGTGTGGTAATGCCCAGCCAGGAAACACAAGGGAGAATGGAGTAGAGAAGGGGACGTGAACAACCACTGAAGAGCAGAAATCCAGAGCATCACTAATGTAGATCTTTGTAAAACTGGGGTGGCATGTTGATTCACTAAATTGCTATTAACACTGAGGCATGAAGACATTACTCTGCTCCAGGCTGTTTCAGGCAGTAGACTTCAGTGCTCCAAGATGAGAGTAATTTATGTTTGAAGAGACCTCTGAAAGTCTTTTAGTCCAATCCCTCAATTCCTACGTAAAGAGGGACCTGCTAAATCACGTTGCTCAGGGCCTTGTCCTGGTGAAGCTTGAAATATCTCCAAGGAAGGAATTTCTACATCTTTCAGAAGCTATGACCATCCTCTTAGTAAAACGTTTTCCTTAAACCAAACCACAATTTCCCATGTTGCAAGCTCTTTCTCCCGCCTTTTTGTCATCTCCAAGAAAAGGCTAGTCAATGGCATCTTGTCAATAGCATCCCATTAGGTAGCTGAAATTGTTCTGCTACAGGACAACTTTCTCCACTGACTATCTAATGGCTCTCTACTATTACCTATTTCAGACTACCAAAACATGTAATTCAAAGTACAGAGCTAGGGACTTGAATACCAGTATTAGTTGTGTTGTCAACAGATGAAATCTGCAAGTGAAAGCTGATCAGTGCTATTAGAGCAGAAGAATTCATCTATTCTAACTGTGCTAGTCAGGCTACTTGAGTAGAAAGAAGCAGTTGCAAAACAAAAAGTGAAAATTCTTCAGTATATTCAGGACTGCAGTTTTATGTAAGAGTATAAAGAAATATGTGGACTAATTATTAGCACCCTGACAGTATTAAAAAAAAAAAAACAACCCAAAACATGACTAACATGAAAAAGCTAGCAGAAGGCTTTGCCCAAATGCAGGCACAACTATTTTAATGACTTCCTCTCTGTTGCCATTTGCAATTGTCTGAATGACTTGCTCATTACTGAGCAGCTTCATTTAGTCATTAAAAACAGTTTACAAACCTTTACAAATTCTGCAAAGGAGATGGCACTATCTCCATCTTGATCAGCTTCTTGGATTGTCCTGTCAGCAATGCTGCCCAGCTGTTCATCAGAAATATTTACACCAACCATCATCCGTAATACCTGTAGCATACAAAATAACCATCACTGACACAGGAACACAAGTACTCTGAGTGCTTTCTTTTTGTGGGTACTGTCGAAATAACACCACACAAGATTTTCATTGAAGTGATTTCTACACAGACTTATGTTGTCCTTAGTACATTAAGTCTTTTAGGAAATACAGGCATCATTTGCAGCCACCATTGACAAAGAATCCTGCTTTTTTCACTAGACAGCAGAAAGAGACAGAAGCAAAAGAAAACTTTTGGAACTAGGAATAAGTAATTTTGTCCAATGCCTCTAGTTTTTCCTCCAGAAAACATACCAGAATTTGACTGAATATTTGCTGTTTGAGGTATTTGCCTACAGGAATCTTGAAAGTACACTGTCCAGTGACAACTGCCGTTACCCTCCACATTCAGTAAAGCATTTTCTGAGCAGATACAAGAGGGCAGTTCCAGTCAAAAGCAAACCTTTTTCTTACATCAGGAGCCACAAATTGCCATGTGTACTTCCCAGGATTAGCAGCATGTAATTACTCCTAGCACAAGCGTAGTTTCTTACATATGCAGCACTGATGAACTTTGATTACCTTGGCTGCAATTTCAGGAAGTTTTATTCTATAGAGAGGATGCACAGAGGATCAGGCAAAAAATCTAATCCACCTCAGTGACTGCCCCTTTGAAATCCTTTTAGAAGCACCTTTGAAAGTTGTAAAAGGTAGTTCTTAAGGGCTTAGTGTATTTGTTGAATATTTAGGTGTCACTTCCAACAGAACAGGATTTGCCGAGCCCACCAAATAAGAATAAAGTCCCATACCATATAAAGCTTTAAGACAGAGGTAAGCAAAGACACCACATTACTCCAGCAGTTCTTCTGAGAAAACTGTTCCAGCTCCCCTCTTCTAAGTGGGTATGAAGTCACAGAGAACATCATGATTGAGTCATTCAAAGCAGCCCTGTGCTATTTACCTGGAGAAGCTCATCCCTGGAAATCTTGTCATCTTTATCTAGATCGTATAATCGAAACGCAACTACAGGGAAGGAAGAAAGAAAGTTGAATTCAAGTGGCATTATCTTTCTTCATAACAATAGATTTATCTAAAAGAAAAACAACAAAACTAAGTACATGTAAATTATTTTAAGAGAATTAGCTTAGAATTTTAATTCACCATAAAATTAATACTCAGTTTTGTAAAGTGTTATTACCATGCACAGGAACAGTATTAATGCCAATAGTGGAAAAATTTTATGTTCACAAGCACTCTGCTTGCAGGATTATTTCCTCAAAACCCAGAGTCATGGAAGAATAATTATCACTAAGATACATACAATCCTTTAATTTCAGAGTCAACCATTTTTACATTACCATTCATTCTCTTTGACTATAATTCTGGATGAGATGTGACAGAAATTTTAAGTACTCTGAGGGCTGTTGCCAACCTTGATTAGCAAGAAAGTGCATTCTGCTCATATACTGTAGGCAGACATCCAAATACTTAAAATACTCAGCTGAAGGTGGGGAAAAAACACTGTATTACATGGAAGAACTAGAGAAATAAGCAGAGAAGCTCATTTGTGTATAGGATGTGGCGTCTAAATCTGAAATAATTTTGAATACAAACCATTTTGAAACACTTCTGCTATGAGACATTTTGCAAAGTATATATATTACTCAAGAGTCAACCAATTCCATCAAATTCTAAAATAACAATGGTTCAGTTGTTGACATTCTGAACAAGTAAGCTTTCAAGTAAATTTTTTAAAAAGTCAGGCATTAGAAGAGATCATTCCGCAGGAAATAACTGTGCAGATGATCCCAAGCTCCTTTCATTCTTAAGAAGGTAAAAAAAACCCCAACCCAACCAAAAAGAAGACAGAAAAATAATTGATTCTCTAGGAAGGTTCACATTTCTTACAGTGGAGCTTGTTACTTCTGCTGTTCAGTGGTTCTGGGCCATTCTGGTCCTTGCTCTTTTCATTATCTTCTATGGGCCGGAAGTGGGCTAGCGTCCTCATGAATCCACGGAAATTCACCTGGTCCTCTCTGTGTAAGCATTTCAGCAGGTCAGTTTTTGGCATACCTTATACAGGCTCTTCCTTTCAGTAAAGAAGTCTATTAATATCTGAAGCATCAAGACCATGTGAACTCTTCTATTCCCATCTCCCCAGGGTTTGGCTGCCTATGCTGTTGCAAGCTGGCATCATGCTGTTATGAAGTATGATGTGTAAAAAAAAAAAGGAGCTGAGAGAAGTCTTATGGAAGGCTCCCCTTTTCTTACCTGCAAAGTCTGCTTAAGCTGAAGCCTTAACCCTTAACCCATGCCTGAGCTATGCTGCTGCTCTGCCTGAATGTGGCAATGTATCTTGCTGATGTGGACCCTGATTCCCTGGATTGAGTTGATAGTACTGTCAGCACTGTCAGGCACTGGACTGTTGGTTGCCCTGACAGCAGTCACTGGACACGCTCTGTTTTTTGTGTTCAGGTGCGTACCCTTCTTCAGCAAGTACATCACCCCTTCCAGCTTTGCTGTCACCCTTAGCTCCTGCCTATGGGGCTGTCATTGCTCACTGCTCTCTGACAGAGTTCTCTTCTCTAGTTTCTGTGGGAATGAGCCATGTAAATACTTCCCAGGATGCCTGCTTTCTATTCAGTAAGCCCTGTCTGGTTTTAGCTGATATTAAAACTTGATTAGACAATTCCATCTTGATTAATCAGTAATGACAACTGCAAGAGCAGAAGCAGATTCCATAGAACAATCCAGAGAGGTATAATGAAGAGAGACAATACTGAAAATTTGATCATCTCTTGGAATTTGTGTTAGAAGTGTCATAATCTATGTTTTAAATGTAATAAAAACCTAAAATCAACCAATCAAAAAAGCCAATCTAGTAACAGTGGTACACTTACTATATCAGATACAATAAGACTAAATTAGTTAATTGTAATGATCCTTTACACAGGATAGTGTTGATACAAGTTTGCCTTAAGAACCAAAGTTCATACATGGCCTGTAATTTCTTCAAAACTGTTCAGTAGTTTAGGAGGAAGAGTGGAAAACTGACAGAGGCCTGAGTTTGTCAATAAATAAAGCACTAAAAAACCTTGTAAAGTCATAAAGTATTTCTCATTAGAGAATTAAAATATGCTGAGGAAACTATGTACCCACACACTGCAGGGCAATTCTGAAGTGGTCAGTTATTAGTAAATTCAAATTCTGTGCTTTAATTATCAGTATTTCACTCATATGAACACTTCTGACAAACTACAATTTTTGTGCCTGCTCACAAAGTTGAAACTCACCCTTCTGGAAAGAAGGCATTGATAATTCTGTCTCCAAGTGGATTGATGGCAAGCTCTGGAATCCGCTGGAAGTCTTCACGGCTAAGTAAAGCAAGAACACAACAAGTCAGCATAAAGTTGAAGTCAGAGAAGAAGCTGCTTAAAAAGAGCTAACAGTAAAACATCCATGGAATTCTATTTCTGCAGCAAGACTTGGTGATTTTGAAAATGCAACTTTTTAAATCATGTTTTCTTTATGACTAATGGCACAAAATAAAGCAAAAGACAATGCCAAACTTACACTGCAATACAAACTAGCCATGCTCATTTATCATGTCAACAACTTCTCAGACACTAACATCATTTGTGCTAGAAACCTTACTGTAATGATGCCAACTAGTTTGCAGTGTAAGAAAAGGAGAGCTTCTGAAGTTGCTTTGAAAGAAATTATGACTCCAAGATGAAAATATTGATTGGGGGTTTTTAATAATTATTTTGGTACTTAATCATATGAATTGTCATGACTTTTCCAGACTGCCTCATTTCAGATTCTGGAAGAATACCATACTTCTCCATGCATACTGTAAATCATTACCATGTTCTAATAGATTCTTTGTTTGTTTATGCAACAAATCCATATCTTATAATAAATGCCAAATTTCAGATTATTTTAGCTTCAACCAAGCAGTATTCCTATTTTAAACTGGCAAATTTACACTTTTACAGGCACCTGTACACCAGATATAATTTCACCAGTACAGGCAAATACTCACTGCTCTTGCCAGCCATTCTCTTTTCTGGTCATGATTTTATGTACAGAGCACAATATAAACACAGCTATGTTTACATTGTTATTCTTCTGATCTGAAAGACATCATGAGTTGTACTTCATACACATTTTAAACCAGTATGACATGAACATGGGCTACATTCTCCTATGAGAATTGTACTAGCCTTTTCTCTTTTCTTTCAGCCTAACAGACTGTCAGTGACAGGAAAGTGGGTAATCTTAGTGTGACCAAGGCAGACACACCAGATGGGTCTTAGTGAGCAGGTTTGGTTGGTTTGTTTTTCCTTAGAACAGAACACAGCAACTTATCAGTTAGTACAAGATGTACTTCATAATCATCTAGATTTTAAAATTGCAAACAGCAAGGGGGTTAAGCTGTAAAAAATCCCCACTCTATTCTCTCTGGATGCATAACTTGACATTTCCTGTCCAATCTCCAGAAATACTGGCAGTTCCTTTTGAGTCAAATGCAGTCCTGCTGGTTTTGAAGTTGGGGTCAAAGTGTCAAACTTGGTTATGATTGTTTGCTGCTTTTCAAAACTATGCTAACTAACTAAACTAGCAACAAGGTCTGACTCATGACATCATTAAACTAAAAAACTGGCTTACGAAAGTAAACACAAACAAAATTTGAGATTATTTAAATATTAAAGCCTTTTATAATGCTGTGTTATTAAAGACAGGGTAAAAAAAAAAATTGGCCAACTTTATTACCAGTCTAGTTCAGGAAAGGCAGAGAAGCAAGTTGTTCTAGTTTTAAATGTATTCTAAAGCACTTTTTATATCCAGTTACCACCACAGCACTGTTAAGACTCCTTATTACAGTGCATCTGTTACAACATGGTTAAACTGTCTGACCTCCTGACAGAGTGACCTGACCATATTTTTAAGTTATTCCAGCAAACTTCTGCTCTGACCAGGTCTGTGTTATTTTAATAGGCAAAGTTAACATCTGTTTAGCATGATCAACTTGTTACCAGACCCTTCAGAACTGCTGCATTTTAAGCTATTGCTGAAGGGCAAAGTATGCATTAGTGATTTAAGCAGGACAGGCAGTGATGTGGAAAGTCTATGTCCTAATAACAATATTTTAACAGCAGAACTTCAGTGTCAATGCTAACTTTATAACCTAAAAGCAGCAGCTGCCCTCTCTTCCATGTAGAGCAAAATCCTAATGCTTCAGAATTTTTTACTTGCATATCATGACTTTTTAGTATTCAGCCTCAGTAGGCTCCTGGCATTTCAGCCTCCAGTGATTCTGTTTTCTAACAGGAGATTAACAATTAACCACAAATAACTCCCTGGTTTCAAATCTATTTGTCCTGTCATTATCAGGATTGCAGTAGAGCCCTTTTGCTTATTAAGAGCACATTACTGAGTGAGTGTTATAACTGAAATAGCTGCAACAGCCATAAAAGCAAATGAATGTGAGGTAAGTTATTCTCTACTTTATAAAGCTAAGCTTTCCTGCAGTCATTACGGACCAACTTCACCTGGCTGAAGCTGGTGCTTACATGAAATTTAATACCCTCCTTCTTATGTGCTCATGGGCAACAAGGCTCTTCTAAGGTATCTTTCTCTGAACCTGGCTCTTATGAAATCTTTGCTTAAATGCAACAGGCAAAGCAACCTTTAACTGCATGTGAACGTTACGCAGGCCATGCATTTAATGCATATGCCAGTGTATTCACAATTAGATGTCATTTGCAGCAAAGAATTTCTAGATTCTAAGCAAGGCAAGTATTCCTAAGCATGAGTATTCCCTCCAAGGCACAGAACAGATACCTACAGTAAAGGTGGTTCTGCCTTATCCCAAAGGCTGCAAGAAGCCTACAAGACCCTTTTTTTGCTTCCATTTCTGGTTGTTCATTCTTCTGTTACTTCTAGATGGTAGCAAAACACTGTTCCTTCACTAGGAATGAGGAGTGGTATCTAGAGCTGAGGGAAAGTAAAAAAAAAAGGAAAGGAAAAAAACCCCACATACATGTACATCAGAAGTAAGAGAGGAAAGGAAAGATGCCCAGAGGATACAGGTAACAAGAAATTACCTGAAGAAGGGAAATAATTAAAAGCAGTAAGGTGTATCATGCAAGTTGGTCAAAAAGATTTAAGAGGTTACTTCTGAAGAGGTACCATTGCTCCCTTCCCTTGCTAACATCAGCTTTGTCATTCATCTAACCTTTTGGTGGTCTAATGTATCCCCCATAAAAAACTCCCTACTTTCCACCTCTCCAATTAGTTTTCTGTTGAATTCACAACTTGAGACACTTCAAAAACTTCAAAAAATCTAAGAACACCACAGCTGACAATGAGGTGCTGGAAGCTTAGAGAAGTTATGGGGAAAGAATACCCATATCCCCCCCTTTCAGGGTTGCGTAATCCATCTCATCTAACTCCATCCTTACACATGCTCTACACAAATGTTAAAAGTTGCTTAACTATCACAGCCCTAATTGGTTTATAAATGTAAGGCCAAGAAGTGTGCAAAAGGTGATAATTAGATGAGCAATAAGGAAGGAAAGAATAAAGACAGCATGCATAAAGTGTGGTTGAAGATGCAAGTATAGACTATTCTTGTACCCTGTCTTTTCCAATCCAAACCCATATCCTTCCTGCCTTTTCTATTTTAGATAAAGCTAAAAATGCTTTGCATTTTCTTGAGAAAAAGTAAAGAATTCCACATTCAGAGGGCAAGCTTTTACGTTTTGCAATCTTGCAGTATCTGTTTGAACTAATAAGAACAGGCCTGACATATTTCCAGACCCAGATGGTTCAGTCAGCTGACAAAGACTGACAGATGGTCTGGCTGGCTCCCGTTACCCTTCTCTCAGGATCAGAGGTTTTCTGAAGTTCTCCAGCAGACGTGTGAACAGCTTTCATAAACATGAGACATGCATGAACAGCTCAGCATGTCTATTCTCTGTAGCTACCAGCTTTCAGAACATTTTCCCTTCCTTCTTCCATGCTTACCAGGCTATACCAATTACTGTACAGTAAAAACTACTTCTCAAGTGCTTAACTCGTCTTTCCTCCTGTGCCCAAGAAACTACTCTTAAGTGGGAGGCTCCATACAAAAGTTACATGCAAAGATAGGAGTTTAGATAAGTGCCTCTTTTTATAGCTCTAGATATGTCTGTCTGCAGTTACTTACTAGTAGATAAACTTTGGAACAAAGCTATTCTTGTAGGGTGTGCACCACAGTACCAGCCCAACAGAGAGATTCACTAAGCAATCACATACTTACCCTGCTCATGCTATACTATTTCCTCATATTGGAAATCAGCATCTAAGGAAACATGCACACTGTTTTCCTCCTGAGCTATAGTTAGGATGTAGACAGAAAAAGTATGTTCCAGATTTCACAGTTTAGATGTAGGTATGGACAACCAAGGGTAAAAATCTTTTGTTTTGGCAACTCAGCATGTCACAATATTGAAATCAAAGGTGACAAAAGAATTTTCAAGAACAGTTTTGTCCTGCATTTTCCAACACGGTTTGGTTCAGGTGGTGGAAGTCTGAGGGAACTCATTTTATTTTAAAAAAGTGAAGCTAAGGAAAAATATAAAATTTTCTACACTTTTAAAGAAAGGTGAAGGTAAACCTGACATTTTTACCTTTGCAGATAAAAATGGCTGTAGTGACTTAGAGAATAAATATGTGAGAGGGGGGAAAAAAAAGGAAGCAAAACCCAGAAACTTTAAGACCAAGTTTTGTCCTTATCAATAACCATTTCTAATATTTCATTTATGTAACCCTTTAAAAACAAAGTGCCTTGAAATTGCACATAGGTACACTGGATAGAAACATCTGGCTATGAAAGATTTCTGCTTTTGATTATAGTTCCAGAACTATCAGGATTAATCATCATACCAGACCTTCTGTACAAAGTGCTCTTTACTTTGCCCTTCTTCAGAAAGGTGGTACACATTTAAAGATTTATTTCATGCCATAAAGAACTCCTTAACATATCTTTTCCTAATTATGGTCACATGAGTGATTTTGTCATGTTTGATTTGTAAGGTGTAAGTCATCCTTACGGAAACAATAAATCTTGCTCACAGGAAACAGACAGAAGACATACCCTCTAAACTGTTGGGTGATAATAAGCAAGTGATAACTTCTTCTTGTCCTAAAGCAGCAAGTTCTCTTTCACTTGTATCTCAGAAACCAACATCTGTGACCTTCCAAGCTGTAGTTTTTGCTCTCTCTTCAATCTTTATTTTTCAGAAAGTAGTTTTCCATTACTTAAAATTAATAGTGTCTGCATTTTGTGGGTACCAGAACACGTTTAAAAAATTGAATGCCACTGCTAAATCATGCCACATGTTTGAGAGTGGGCTTGCTTAGGGGCCAAGACTGCAAGCTAAGGGATCATAATTTGCACAGTTGCTGGGATTTTCCAAACCACCTCCACTTCCTTTCCTAAGTACCACATGATTATCAACAAGGGAAGTCTACCTCCTCCTGATGCATAATACTGTGAAACTGGGCATTGTGCAACAGACATTCATAGCATATTTAATCAGTTACTCCTCTTACATAAACCGACTACAATCACTTTGATGCTTATACAAACCTTATGGATTTAGTAAGTGAATTTAGTGTTGGAGGAGAACACGGAAGAGTTGTGGAAGAGCATGTCCTAGGTTCAAATTGTGCCAGACTAATCCAGTAGCCACCAAGTTTATTCATCAATGAATATTAAACTCACATATAAAGTTTAAAAAGGCTGTTAATGTTCTTTTCTAAATAATTTTAAACATTAACCTTATCCACAATTCTATCAGTTGATCTCTACATCAGAATTGCCAATGCTAGAATTTATATAATGCACTGGTCTTAGTGTCAGAGGGGGCTTTTGGAAGTTCCTGCATATCCCATCCCAAGCCAATTTTTTGCACGCACGATCCATTTAGTCATCCCAAGTTTAGAAATTTACAGCACAACCACAGTCCAAATCACTGGAGTGAATCAGCTTCAAAACCAAAGCAAGGCAAAAGGTGAGGAAGAGTATTTTTAACCCAAAATAATCACTCTGTAGTCCTGTTTACCATACAATTCCACATCCAATTACTTAAATGCTGTGAAGTCAGCAATTTGCGGCACCAGAAGGAATTGCACATTTCCTTCAGGAACGGAAATTGCAGTGAGCCCAAAGTACTGCCAAAGACCATGTATCTTACAACTTGCCACTTTAATCTTTTAAAAGGTGATTCCAGCATTACAGTTAGGTTGGTTTATAGGTAGGGCCTGTCGCTTTTCTGGGTTTATAATGCATCCTACAGTCATATTTTACAAGATTACATACAATACCTCAGGTGATGCCTGAATCACTGAATTTGACTGGGATAGAGCTGCTATAAAAGAAATTAACTCTGTGAGAGCAAAGATCTCTTCTTATGCTACAACAATGACCCTTTCCCCTTCCTACTCTCTCTTGCATTCTTCTCTGGCTTTCCTGTGCACTGTGGCTATATGGTGAATGGGAAACAAAATCCATTAGAGCAGGGAAGGCTACAGAATGACAGCAGCCAGAGCTATATTTTAACAGGCCATTATCTCATCAGAGGTTACCTTTTGGTTGAGAAAACTCTTTCCAGCAGACTTGGTCCATCAAAATGAAAAACATTTTGCAGATAAAGACTCATCTTTATTTAATTGACTAAGTTGTAAGAAACCAGTTTACTTCTGTAGCTTTCAAACTGTAGATAGGAAACAAACACTAAAGATCTTACAATGTTCTGCATTACCACTTTAAAGAATAGAATGTTTAGTCACAGTAACTTGGTTCCAGCTCTTTTTTTATTTTTAAGCATACTAGTAGACATGGGTGTTCAACAAGAGGTGCAAAGTTAAGTACAGTAAATGGAGTGCAGATCCAACCCTTCTCCTAATAAATAGTAGAAGCAACATATAAAGAAAGGTAAGAAATAATCTTAAAGTGTTGTTTCACAATTTGGAACGTTTTTATAAGACTTTGAATACTAAATCTGGACTTTCACCTATTAACTACTTCAAACCTTCAACACTGCAGTAAAGACAGTTGGTACTTAGAGCACCTCAGTTCAACAGTTAAACCTTTCATGTAGACAGCAGGTATGAAAGAACTTCTTACAAAGGCCTCGGTGATTTACCAGTGAGAAAAACACGCAGGCACCCTGCAACAGCAAGCACCAGTACAGATGTGCCAATGCAAGTACAGCTGAATTACCCACCTAAGAGTGCCATTCTCCCCTTTGTCCAGGCTGGTGAAGCGACTGTACAGGCGGGTGATTTGACTGTGGGAGACTGAAGAAAAGAAGAAAGAAGATGACAAATTAGCATGTCAATGATTCCTCACAGGAGCAGACCTCATTACACTGAACTGCACTGTTGCCAGAAGCTGTGTTCAAAAAAGAGTTCACACAGAACCAGTTACATTGAAAGCACATGACAAGGAGCATTAGGGACTTTGTGAGCTATAAATCACAGCTTAATATTCAGGAATCTATAAATTAGCTCATTCTTCAAAAATCTGTCGAACTCTCTCTTCTGCCCATTTCTACTTTTGATCTTTAACAATTTTTAGTTATCTGAGTCAGCAAATGTCAGTTAAAAAGAAAAAAACATTTGATTCACAGTTCCACTTTATTTCCTTTAATTCCTTTATGGCTAGAAATAATCTGAACACAGCTTACACTGATGACATCTCTATCACTCATGACACTGAAGACTCCTGCTATAGTATCTTTCCTTCTCTTTTGCTTATCTATAGTCCCATTGTCTTTTTTCCGGCTGAAGATGGAAAGCGAACTCATTTTCTCTCATCTGGAAAGTGGTCAGAGAGGCTTTAATTTTTATTTTACTTTTCTTCCTTTACAGGACTGCTGAAATCTGAACATTTTGGGGTTCACAGAATAAGAGAATAACCTGACTTGGAAGGGACACAGAAGAATCATTGGACTCCAGCTCCTGGCCCTGCACAGCACCATCCCCAAGAATCACACCATGTGCCTGAGAGCATTGTCCAAACAGTTTGTGAACTGTGTCAGGCTGGTGCTGTGACCACTACCCTGGGAGGCTGTTCCAGTGCCCATTCACTCTCTGGGTGAAGAACCTTGTCCTAACAGCCAACCTAAACCTCACCCGTCACAGCTTCATGCTTTTCCCTCAGGTCCTATCACTGGTTGCCAGAAAGCAGAGATGAGGAAGGCTTTGTTCCAGAACTTGGAGCCAAAGATAGATATATTATTAAATTTAATAGTATTTTTTAGGTCCTGCATTAAACCAGCAATACTTTGGTGCCCAGCCCTCTGTTAAGATCTCTCTGCCTGCGAGGGAGTCAACAGCTCCTCCCAATTTTGTGCCACTGGCAAACTTACTTAGTATGCCTTGGAGTCCTGCTTCCAAGTTGTTTACAAAGATGTTAAGGAGAACCAGCCCTGAAATGGAGCCCTGCAGAACTCTACTAGTGTCTGGCCATCAGCCTGATGTTACCCCATTTGCTGTAACCCTTTGAGCCCAACCCGGGAGCCAGCTGCTCCAAAAATTAATTTCCCGGCTTCTAGGACATGAAATTAAAAATTAAAAAGCCTATTTCTAGAGAAATTTGAGAAGGAGTTGGGAAACAAAACAAGCAGAAAGTTATTGCAGACTTTAAAATTGCAGTTTGAAACAAAAATTACAAAGGCAATATGAAGTTCAGCACAACTGTGTCAACATTACCAAGATAGTAGACAAGGTACTAGATCTTTAGTCTGTGATGTGAGTGGGATAAGCCTATACAGAATAGCAATTCCTTTAACACTGAAAGAACACTTGTCCTGGCTTCAGCTGGGACAGAGTTCACATTCTTCTTAGTAACTGGTACAGTGATGTGGTTTTGGGACTTCATAGGAGAATGACAATGACAACACACTGTTGTTTTGGCTGTTGCTAGGTAGTGCTTACCCTAAGCCAAGGGCTTCTCAGCTTCCCAGGCTCTACCAGGGAGGAGGTGAACAAAAAAACTGAGAGGAAGCACAGCCGGCAGAGCTGATCTGAACTGGCTAAAGGGATCTTCTGTACCACACAACATCATATCTGGTATACTGAGAGAATTGGCCAGGAGGGGCCAATCGCTGTTTGGGGACAGGCTGGGCATCGGTCAACAGGGGGTGAGCAGTTGTACTGTGCTTCACTTGTCTTTCTTGGGTTTTATTTCTCTGTCTATCCCCTTTTTCATTACAATTAGTATTATCATTGTCATCAATAACATTTTTAATTGTTATTATATTTTATTTCAATTATTAAACTGTTCTTATCTCAACCCATGGGCTTTACTTCTTCTCTCCTCAAGCTTCTCCCCACACTATGACAGGGAATAAGCAAGCATCTGTGTGGTACTTAGTTGTCAGCTGAGGTTAAAGCATAACAAGGCCCCACAGGAGATCTTGGCTTTTCAGTCTCTTCTGATGAAGTTAATAAATACATGAAATAAGACTGAATTGAATGTTAATATTTACTCAGTAAAGGTGTGATTGTCTACAATGTTAAACTAGGACTTAATGTAATTCTCAGATTTTGTAGTTTTAAAAGCCTTCACCGGGATATGCACGACGCTTCTCTTACTTGCTCAAACTTATTTGGGAAGAGGTTGCACAGTAGCTGCTTGATCTGTGACAAGTGAGGCAAATTCTTTTTTCAGGGTTGTTCTTTACTTCTTGAGGCTATTTGTTTAGGTTCAACAGTTCCCTCCTTTAGCATGACCTGCCAGCCACTGCATTTTCACCACTCCCCCCCTCCCCAGCCTTCTTCTCTCCTCAGCAACTTTCATTTTTTGCATAGGATTGAGCAATTTGCTCAGTTTCACCTAAGGTAACTTCTCTACAATAAGACTGGGCAGCTTGCTCACTTTCAAGTTAAGCAGTACACACAGAGAAAACAAGTACCAGTACTCAAAAGACTTCAAACTTCTGTATTTCTGATTTAATGTTTTACATAACTGATGGTGAAAAAAAGGCAGCTGGAGTTAGATCTCCTATTAGAAGCCCCATACTCCCATTCCTTCCTGTAAACAAAGAAGGTGATGAGAATTCTACTCAGCTACCATTTCCAAACTGATGTCAGCATCTCCATTTTTGGAACATCTCTGTAACTGCTAGTATGTGAGAAATAGTACGTAGCTGTTGACAGGAGAAGTGATATTTTCATTAACGTCATACTAGACAAAAAGCATATCATAGCTCTGTGAAAAGGGAGGATGATTCAGGTTTGCCACTGTGTTCTGTTGCAATTTCCCTTTGGCTCTCATCCCTCACAAAAGCTGTGTCACTGGACATTTTTCAGTGCATTTGCAAGCAAACATAAAGATTCTCCTGAATGCCAAAGGAGAATTAAGATCTACAGTTTATGACTGCTTCTTGAAAATCCAAGGTTAAGGCTTAAAACTAGCTGAAACACCATTTTATCTATATTGCTACCCCACTAAGATTCTTATAAAAAATTTAGGCTCAAGATCTCTAAATTAGGAGTTGCTCCCTCTATTTTACTTATGTTAGATTATTGTAAAGTTTTTAGCAATTAGACATTCTTGTCTACAACAGTAGCATAAACTCATATAAATATATTTAGAAAAAATATAAATATCCATCAGAAAAACGTACTATCTGCTACCATGCAAACATTTTTTCTCCTAAATTTAGGTATGAGCATTAGTTTATAATTGGTCCTCAGGTAGAGTGCTTCAAAGCATGGAAACAAAGGGTGTGAACCAAATAGTTTGAATACTGTTACGTTCCAAGGGCTTTCCAAAAGCTTGCAACAGAATGCAGACAAGCAACATATTGTGCCTCTCAGCTTTTTTTAATAGTTGTTACTGAAATATCCAAGCAATTAGGATGACTTCAAAGTGTTTTCATGCTCAAATTTCAAAATGTTTCTATGCAAAGCAAACAATTTCCAGACAATATCATGTGAGATTTACCTTTGCAGATGCCTCTGAACTTATGCTACAAAATGCTTTTCACTACCACAAAAAAAAAAAAAAAAAAAAGAATTTTTAATCCAAGCAAATTTCATTCAAGAGATTGTCATTGCATGGCTTTTGAAAGACTATGCTTCAAGTGCCCTAAAAGACATGTTCTTCATCTGTTCTGCTAAAGACTATTAACATAGTTTCTCACTCATGTCAGTATCATTAGCTATTCAGTTTTGTGCTACATGAAATTGAGCAGAAGTTATATAATTCCACAGCTGAACTCAATCAAATTGGTTAAGTATTCTACTCAGTGCTTCACACCTACCCCAGATGAACTGTAGAAAACACCTTTCACAGTAAAGAGGCCAAAAAAGAATCCTTGGGAGCACTTATGAGACCACCAGGTCAAGATGGACTTTTAATGCTGTCAGGTTTTTTCACGTCTACAAAGTCCCTTTCTCAAACTCTTCAGTAGCTAAAGTACCATCAGCATCAAGTTTCCAACAGACCACAGCAGTCTATTCAGTAACACTACCTTAGCATTCTGCCTGTGAACTTTGATCCAGATAACCAGTATATGGGGGTTTTTTTCCCCACCTTGTATAAATATTTTCATCTATATGAAGTGTATAACAGTGCTAACAGCTTGGTGGAATTTTCCATCTACACAGAGAAGTATAAAAAGCAGAGAAAAATCACATTCTTAAACTGCAGTTAAAGACTGGGAGAAGAAGAAAATGATTGATAAAGCCAATGAGACACGCTGTGATGACTTACAAGCAAGCATGAGTCAGAGATTAGCAATAGTTGATTAACAAAGTGGTATCACTTATAAAATTGACTAGAAAAAACATGGGAAAATGAACAGACCTCAGGTCACAAAGCTGAAAGCCACCAGTCATAACTTTGTTCACCTTCTGATGATACAAGAAAAACATTTAGAGGCTAACTAGAATCATGTGGATTTATTGCTTAGGATGCCTATACAGCCATCTTAGTAGTATTTCTTTAACTATCATGTAAGTAAACTTTTAGGAATAAAACACCACAGAGAATAAATCAAGTAGCAGCATAAGGAAAAATGTAAAACCTTCTGGAAAAGTATTCCAGATTTGGGGTTTGGTTTTTGAAGCATCTTTATAAAGGAGAGGAGGCTACCTTTACTCCAATCTTTGTGATTAAAAAGAAAAAAAGCCACAGAACGTTGCTGCTGGTTAAGCAGACTTTGACATTCCTACTTGTTTATCACAGCCTTACTGTAGAAGGTTTTCATGACAGATGGAAAAAGGATCATGGAAACTATGATAACTCACTCAGCCTGCCACTACACTAGCCAGTGCCATCTTAGACTTCTTTGATTCCTTTTCTGTAGCCACTCACTTTCCTGACACAAATAAATTACCGCTTAAGAAGAATAAATGATACCATTTATATTGGAAAGAAAACTGAAGAAGGCATTTTCAAGTAGCAAGAGCAGATCAGAAAGCATATTCAGAAGAAAAATTGTCAGCTGGGCACAGCATGTTGACCTGGGGAGTTTCCTGGGGAAACAAACAGCAAAGTGATGCCTATGATGTTATGACCTCTGCTCCCCAACTAGTTAGGAGGGCATCCTCCATTTATTATCATTTAGTATTTGCTGGAACTCTCAGGCAACCGTTCTATCAGGCAAATTAATAACACTGGAGTTTCACCTCCTCTAAGGCATTATATGTTTATGGAGAACAACTCGATCAAATACTATGGGGTAAAGTATCTAGATACTAGAGTCCAGCTTAAATAATGCTCTCCCAGTTGCTGACCAGTACAGGACTTTTCACTTCTTTTTAGTTAGTAACACTTAGCTCTCACAAATTACATTACTTCCTTTATGGTTTAAATGCCACTCAGCATTAATTCTGAATACCCTCACGGCAACTTTAGCACTAGCCCATGAAACAAACACCACCTGGGAAAAAAAAAATTACTATCCAACACAGCTTCTTTGGATTAAAAACTGAGAGAAACTCCAGCACCAGACATCGAGACAGACAACTCTCCAAAACCCAAGGAGTTACCTCTGACCGAATACGATACTGCACACACCAAGAGCACTGCTTCCCTCCAATCCCACTGGGACCTCGCTGCTGCTACCGGCAGCGGTGGGGGGGACCCGAGAGGCGCTTCCCAGGTTTCCGCGGGCCTGCCAGACACGTCCGGCCGCGGGGGCTGCGGGTGGCCGGGACCGGGCACTGCCCCGACGCGAACGCCGCGGCCGCGCCGGGCAGGGCCCCCCCGGCCCGAGGGACAGCGAGCGGCCCCGCTCCGGCCGCCGATCCCGCCCCGCCGCACTCAGGCCCCTGCACTCACAGCCCGTCTCCTTCTTGATCTCTTCGATCTCCTCGTCCCGCAGCAGAGTGGACGCCCGGGAACCCATCGCCGCCGCTGGGCCCGAGGGAAAGGGAAGGGAGGGGCCGGGGGAAGAGTTACGCAGCCGAACAGCAGCGACGGCAGCGCCACAGCCACCCCCGGCACAGGCCCGACCGCGGCCGCGCCGCTGCTCTGAGGCGGAAGGCGAACGCGCTCCGACTGCCGCGACCCCGCCCGCCGCCTCCGCCCGGCCC
>VZUI01037165.1:0-27484 GCA_013401135.1 Cettia cetti | reverse complement strand
AATAGAATAGAATAGAATAGAATAGAATAGAATAGAATAGAATAGAATAGAATAGAATAGAATAGAATAGAATAGAACATTTAGCATTGGCACATGCAGTGTTACATAGCCGATTACCTCTAAATAAAAACTACCTAGGCTTACTTAAAATTCTTAAAACTGAGCTATTAAATTTCTACAGTGTTGAGAAAGTTTCTTATATCACTAAACTCAAATAAAATGTCAGGACTACCAGTTTCAGGAAGATTAGCTTGGGTATTATCAAGAATACACAAGTACATGATCATTTCATCCACCATTTATTGTTACTTCAAAAATGAATAAGTAATTTGTGAAAAATGAAGAAGGAAATATTTCAGAAGTACACTTTAAAACCACATTCCAAGTCAGTGGTAGAACTTAGAGGTTTACCCATGAAAGGGGATTTGGAACTAGATGATCCTTAAGGTTCCTTCTAACTAAAACCATTCTATGGTGCTATGATTTAATTTGCTAAAAATGACTGAACGAAACCTTTGTGAAACTTTTAATATTACCCCATAATAATGGATGAACACAAGTATGAAATCACTGTAATGACCTCCAGTGTATGGTTGGTTATGCTATTGTAAATATCTTTTGTTTACAGAGGTATTGATTACACTGCCAAAATAAATTGACTGGCATGAATACAATCTGGGAAACAAGAATTTAAATTTCTAGTCTAGATTTCAGTTGATGAATATGGATAAAAGCTCATTGATTGCATCTAATTCTCATCAGCTAAGGCTTTGACCCTCCATATTTACTGCAATGAAGATATAATTTCCTATTCAAAAAAAAAAAAAAAAGAAGAAGAAGACTGCCACATATTCCAACTGTTCCTTATATGTTAAATTAAAATCAAGGTCAAATACACAACTTGAAATACATTCACATAGTATTGCAGATAAAATCATGCAGGCTAATTTGAAATTATGATTAATTATAATTGATTTTTGATTCCACTGTTTCAATCCACATCTGCAAAACAGACAATGTTATTTAGTATAGCACTTCTGTGTCCAAGGAATTTACCCATTATTAATCAAATACTTAGCATTGTTGCTTCTTTGTCTAGTGACTAACATCTTCCTCATTGGCTAATCCAATTATATTCAACAGGATGAAGTCAGTCACCTGAAATAAAAATGGAAGGAATGGACTCTTATTACTTGAGTCAACTACTTTGACTCCTATGTAATACTAATGCAGCTTAATTGCAGACAAATACAGCTGTTATTATTTGTTTGATGATGACTCATACATCTGTGAATAACAAAGCTCTTTTTACTAAAAAACAATTTAGACCCACCATGACTAGTAATAATATCTGACCATGTTTATAGATATTTTGAACTATAGCTATGATAGGAAACTCTAGCTATGATAGCTTTCTAGATTTGAAATATCCTAATAAAAGCTTTTATTCATATATTCAGCTTAAAAAATTTGTAAAAGCTTTGTCTCAAGAACATTCAATACACCATATAGCGGCATGCCCCTGTGACATTTTAACAAATACTGTACTTCTTTATAGTTCAAAAGAAAACTTTTAAGGAAAAAATACCTCTGCATGAAGTTGGAAAACCAGGTTTTTTTCCTGTAAAGAAACTACCAGGCTTCGTCTGATCCTATTAAGATTCAGTGTGTTTCCTTGAAACAGTTAAATGACGTTTTTGATCTAGGCCCAGATACAAATATGGAGTTGCGCATTTTATGTAAATCCAAGGCATTGTGAAGATATCTCAAATGTAATGAGGATACACCTAATCCTGTTGCAGATACCTGAATTTTTATGGGATTGGTTGTCTAATGTTCAAAGTTCTTCTAGCACTATGTCTATTTTTTCCCCTCTATATTTGAAAGATACTTATTGTAGCCAAGTTCCTTATTATTCCCTTTTGTACTTAAGCCCTTCTGGTATGACTTAATTTTTTAGACATACTCAGAGCTTGCCTAACATAGCAACAGCATCAATCAGCTTCATCCAGGCAATTTTATATAGCCAGGGAACATCAAATCTTTCAGGGAAATGCTTAGAGATTGCACCACTTATATAATGCGTGAAAGACCAGCATTTCAACCCCCTTTAGCCAGAAAGAGTTCAAATCTACTCTGCCAGCCTAGAATAAAGGACATAGTTGTTTGAAGAGGCTGGATTGAAGTGGTGGGATGCCTTCTCTGCTTCTTCTGCCTCAAGAGACTATGTACTTCATGTCAGGAAGTTCTGCATGCACAGAAGTGGAAAAAAAAAAGAAAGAAAGGAAAAAAAACCCCACATTTTGTCTCCCCCTCCACTAAGGACTGTTTATGACTGCACTGTAGGATAATTAGGTAAAATATACAGAAACTGCTAATGAAGTCAACAGTTTCCTCAGTATCAATTAATTCTGACATCAAAGGAGAAATGGCCTCTAGTTAACATTTTCTAGTCAATAAATCATATATTTTTCCCACATAATTCCACAGGTCCAAGGCAGGGAGAAGTAGAATGACCCTAGTGTTTCAGGGCAGAATCATGCTCATACAAAGAAACCTAGGCATCATCCCAAGGTGTATGAAGAGGAGTGTGGCAGGAAAGGTAAGTAAAGTATCCTTCAGTTTTATGATGGTACAAAGATCTAAATTTAGAATTTTTTTTCTACTGGAACTTATAGACACTCAGGAAAGATACAAACCAGTCAAAAAGCAACTGAGAGGAGGGAATGAGGGCCAGAATGAATGATAAAACAGCTAAAATCAAATGCTCTGCAGTGAAAGACTGAGGTTGTTTGTTTCTGCTTAGAGAATACAATGGGAGACCTGATAACAGTTTCCAAATATGAGAAAAGAAAAAAAAAAAAAAAAGAAAAAAAAGAAAAAAAGGGTTTAAATTGTACCTAGGGATATATAGGACTTTAGGTAAAGATTTCTAAATGCCAGGATAGTTAAATAGTGAAACACAATACCTAGGAATCTGTAGGAGCATTTCAAAATTTTTTAAAAATTTTAGATATAGGTAATTGCACCTGTGAGGAGGGAAGATAGACAAAATGACTTAAAGATCTTAATTGTGGATCAATTTATATTATTTCTATTAGAAGTGTTTCAATTTTGTTTGGAACTGAATTACAGATGACTGACTTTTTTTCTAATAAATAAACAGAGGCCTTGAATTAAAACTCAAATAGGAGTGACTCAAATAACTATATGCAAATCATACAATCCATATGTGAAAAATTTTGCTATTTCTAGCATAGCAATTTTGCAACTGGTATTTACAGCTATAGAAAAAGTAAGAAGCTTAACTATTTTCTTTACTCTTTTGTAAAATTTCCCTGTACATTGAAGAGAAAGAAATATTCACAGCTCTTAAAGAATATCCACAATAAAGGTTAAAATTGTGGTAGATGTTAATATTTACAACTATTTTCTGCACCAAACCTGCAGAGATGTTTAATTTTCACTGTTGCTAACACCATCAAATAAAGAAAACAAATAATATTCATGCAAAGGCAAACAAAATAAATGAGTCAGGTAATTATAAAAAGAACACTGACCTATTAAAAATTGATCTGATCTTCAAGAATTCTCTGCATAGCAGCAATGTTATTAAAAATAGTAAAATCATTAGAATTTGCATACGTGAATAAGAATGCACTTAATTACAAATTGCATTCTGCAATTTATTTAGAAGCTGTAAATCAAAGCAACAAAGAAGAAATATTTAGGGAGTAAGGATTCTGAAGAATTTTGTAACGCAAATGTTCTTAAAAACAACATATTTGGGAAGTTGTAAGGTATTTCCATGACAAAAAGAACAAATAAAGCTCAGAAATACTAATGTTTGACATATAGGTATTTACTATAGATAGTGGAAAATTATTTCACCTGGATCAGAATGGAGTTCTCTATGTAGGTACTTTGTCACTTGAAGACAAAATATCATATGCAAATTAGGAACTCAACTAGAAAACTGAAGGTGTAATAAATTTCAAGGATTGTGTAATTTTCATGCAGATTTTTTTTCAGCTGCCATCAGCACTGTGGTCTAAATGCTTGTGCAAAGCAGTCCCTGCTCTGCTGTACTGAGTCAGCACCCCAGGGAGTTGTGTCCCACTGCTAACCCAAACAAGCTGAGGGAGCTCACCACCTCTCTGGAACCCCTTACCAGAGATGGAAGGGACAGAGCAGCTGGAATGAGAACAAGCAAATTCAGAGAGAAGGAGACCAGAGAGGATGTAAGGGTTTGAGAGGTGAGGAGAGGAAGGTGACAGAGAAAGATGAAAGACAAGAGGAGTCTATGATTCAGCTGGTAAACTTCAAGTTGGCTCCACTGCAGAGGAGAGACTAAGCATTTTATAGAGCATTCATTTCCTATGTCAAAAATGGTTCAGAGGATATATGGAAAAATATCAAAGTCAGTATTTGAGAATGTAACTGGAAGGACAACTGAGAAACAGCTATTAAACAAACAAACAAACAAACAAACAAAACCCCATACAACACCACAAAACCAAAATCCATAAATTTTTGTTTGTTTGTTTTAAGAAGGGAAAGGTAATTTCCTAGTGGAAGAAGAATCTCTCAATTTTTTTAATCAACTGGAGGAACAAGAAAGTAATTTTTATTATTTACCACTTTAAATATTTTTCCTGTAGTTCAAGATTTTTGCTGGGCAGCAAATGAAGACCTTAAGAGTGAAGTGCATTTAGGTTCTTTATTGTCTAACTACTGCACCTAAAAATGCCATGTAGTATTGTTTGACCTCATGGACCCTTAGACTCATGTCTATCACTAAGACAACTGCCTAAATATTGACTCTGCTCAGATTGGACTGCTCAGATAAGAATGTAATTAATATCTTAATGTAGAGGCTAAATGTAGAGGCTAAATCTTAAATAAATAGAAAAATTTGTCTTTTGTTACTATGGAAACTATGTGACAAATAATTGGATTATTGTTACGTAGTAATGAATACTTTCAGTATTTCTCAATACCTGTTCTTTGATAAGTCTGTACACACACTACATTTCTGAAGGAAATTTCACAGCCTAGTACTATTTTGTTTCTATTATTTATTATTGTTACCAGCAGTAAAACAAGATTTTCAGATTCTACTTTACTTGCAAAACTCTCAGACCTGATCTTACAAGACAGGTACATAGAGCAATAACATTTGGATGAAGCCAGGGAAAATATTCATGTAGCATTTTCATTGGATTCTTTGGTTCTCTTGATATAGAGCATACACAGCCTCGAGGGTGCTCTTGATTGTTATCTCTGCAGCTGAGTGATTCTTGGAGGTCTTGCTGAATACAAGGGTCACAACCTAGAGTCCATTCTTATCTGTTTTAATAAAAAATGACAATGAACTGTGAAATTCTCCATTGTCCCCTCAAGCAAAATGAAGGTGAATGTCACTCCTGTCTGTACAGTCAAGTCTAATTGCAGTATTAGGGTCCAGAGCATGAAAATTCACTCCCTGAAGTGCTTTAGCAAAGTCTGTGGAAGCACTGCAGTTCAATTTGCACATCCCCAGGTTTCCTAAATTTTATCAAAACCTCCAAGGAGATTTTTGCTTTTTTAGACTGGATTGTGCATAACGTTTACAGCTCGACTCCATAAGGAGTCGTTCAAACAGTGGTTTATTTCTCCATAACAAAAGTTCTTTTTGTTCAGCTCTCAGGAAAACATAGAGACCTCACAGATTATATGACATAGTCAAAGATGGGACTGAGTACACCTTTAGCAAGTTTATAGGCAACAGAAATTTGGAAGAGTGGAATTTTGGAAAGAGGCAGTTTTTCTGTCTTTCAGAGTGGTCTTTCAAAGCCAACTTAATAAGCTGGAGGAAAAAGAAGCAGGAACTTCATGAAGTTTGACAAAGAGAAAAGACAAGTCCTGCTCCTGGGGAAGAATAATCTGACAGTGGAAGATGACTGAAAATAGCATGCAGATTTAGCCACCACCCACCCTTCCCATCATGTGACATTTGTGGTCAAGTACCATGACAGCTGCACTAATTCTTCATCAATCAGAAGTACCTTCTTCCATCCATTCAGCTGAAGTGTATGTTCACTTGAGATCAGTACCAGATTTATGAATATCCCCTTTTTGTAGAGAAGACTGTATCTGTTCATACTGAGTTTCTATATGAACTCTTAGGCAGACTCCATCTTGAGTTGCTGCCTTTTTAGTGTTGAGAAGTGGTGGTTAATGGGGTGGCAAGGTTTCATCTCTGTGATCATCCCAGCTGAGAACACCATGGTTTCTAACCTGCTGCTGATCTAGTCTCAGCTAAAGCTCACATTGAGTAACAGCCTGCCATTAGTAAGGGCTTTGACTCATAGAGCCATTTGGGTTCAGAATTGCTTCAAACACTGAGGATGCTATAGGACTGCATATGCCATTTCTACAACTGAAAGTTGACATTAACCTTAGAAAAGCAAGCCTGGAAAGATGTGAATGTGAGTAGACAAGAAGAGGTTTAATAATCACTTGGGAGCTAGAGTAAAGGGAAAGAGGAAAGCTCCAGAAATTACTACAAAGCCTGCTTTCTTTCCTTCCTGCCCTGTATAGGTAAATTTCTCCCTCCCTGCTCTTCTGATTCCCGGACTTATATGTCAGTAAGGTGTAGCTGCCTTCACCTGGAAGGGTACATGAATCAAAGAGTTCAAGACCCTTTCTTTACCATCTCTTTTCATACAAGAGTTACACACATTAACACACATCTGATAGATATATGAAGAGGACCTAATATGCAGGTCTTCTCTTGTGGTTAAAAAGGGAGGCACACTATAACCATAATATGTGTTCATATATATGTATGTTTATGTCTTTATTAAGAAAGCCATTAAAAATGCTCAAAATCTATACAAGCAGATGGAGTCAGCTTTAATTAGGTGCAGTTAAGAATATGTTTCATTATAAAAATGGACCTGTGAAGAATGTGTTTCATGGGACATGAACAATAATATTTTCCTTCTGATATAAACAGCTCAGAGTATCTGGAAAGAAAGAGAAGTTTTCAGCTTGAGATCACAGTTTTTAACTTGATACTTGTTTTTTCTAATTATTCAGTATTATCTTGGTGACTCAATTCTAAATAGTATGAATGTTCTTCTTCCAGAGCT
Organism: Cettia cetti; assembly: GCA_013401135.1. Lineage (NCBI taxonomy): Eukaryota > Metazoa > Chordata > Aves > Passeriformes > Sylviidae > Cettia > Cettia cetti. The sequence goes on along the minus strand of VZUI01037165.1, from coordinate 20,348 downwards.
TCACATCCTGTAAAAGTGAAACCTCTAAAATCAAGAATTTAAATATAAGAATATTGGAGAAGAAAGGATATACAGTTGTTCTCTAGCTCTTCTCAGTCTGAATTGCTAATCCAGGAGAAGAAAATTAAGTCCAAAAAGCATTTTAAAAAATTTTAATTGAGCCTGTTGCTGTGCATAAAGAAAGTCAAGTACCAGCACATCGTTACTGGAGAAATCGTGTGCTACAAGCAAATGAAAAAAGAGAAACCTTAATAAAGGTTCTTGAAAAATGAGCAACAAAGGCTTTTCACTTCTTCTGCCTGATGATTCTTTAATGGCTGCAATCCTGCAGGATCACAACCAGGAAATAGAAAAGAGTGTCAGTCTTTTGTCGAACAATTACTGTGTAAGTGGTTAAAGAGATAAGATTATAGTAAGCAGGGACATTGTAATCCATTACTTATAAGACTAATTTGGTCCTTATTTTCTGGGAACTTGATTCCAAAGAAAAAGAATAGCTTGCTTTTTCTTGAAAATTTAAAAACCAGACAAACTTGCAAGCAAAACTTCACCATCGATTGAGCTGTACTAAGGTTTATTGGTGTTACGCCTGACTTCCCTTCTCGATATCATATTATTCCCTACATTTCTATAATACCTATTAATAAACTTTGATCCAACCTTGTAAAAATCCAGATACTTGTGGATGTTCAGATGGAACTTTTTTAAGCCTAATGTTCAAAGTAGCAGTTAAATATAAGTGACAAATTGTGGAAAAGTATTTGTCAAAAGGCTTTTGAAAATATGTATTTCAATAAGAGAACTGAAAGAATGCTTTTATTTGATAACTAATACTCTTTTAAACCTTTGGCTAAAACTCCCATTAAAGGGAAAGGAGGACAGGCAGTCACATAGCACAAAGTTTAGGTCAATAAGAAAGAACTTACATGCCTTAATCCTGTGACATTATTGAAAGAGAGAGACTTTTTTGGCTCCTCCAGAGACAATTGAGAGCAATAGGAAATTGATTCATTTTACCTAATTTTAGACTCATGACACTCTTAAGTCCTTAGCTGGGATGAATTGCCTTTCAGACATGTTTTTCTCTTATTGAGTGTGAAGAGGACCTAGTCAAACATGCCAACTTTGGTCCTTCAAGTAAGGTGTCTGGGAGAGGGTGGGATGATTAGACCAAGATGCATTAGTAATTTGATGAAGTGCAGTTAAAGGAAAATGAGCCAGGTTGTGTGCTGAATCCAAACTGTTTCACTGTAGGCTGAGCTAGCACCCAGCACTTGATCTGTTTTGGGCTGCTCCAACTAGCTGGGTGGACCAGCATCAAAAGCATGGATTACAAAGCAGCTGGTGTTAACTTGTCTCAAAACCAGTGGTCATCTCCTGGCTCTGTTTTATTCAGCATAAGGACTAAAAATCAGAGTGTCTAAGAGTTTAACTGCTGTCAGATTTGGAAGTCATTTTTTCTTTAATTACTTCTTTATCTTTCTGTTCATTTCAGTTGAAAGTCCAGGGAGCCTGAGAAACCTGAGAGAAAGTTTGAAATTTATTGTCTTATTTCAGTGTCTGATGTTGGTAACTGGTAACACTTGATGTGACTGCAGGTCCTGCAGGAATCGGAATGTTAAATTTTATCGGAGATATTATGCATGGTTTAACTGTTGCAGCATACAACACAATAGCAGACTTCAGACTGAAATCAAGGCAAATGTTTGAGCATCTGTCTTGCCAAAGTCCATTTAAATTTAGGGCGGGGATGTCCCCACAGCTGGAATAGCAACTGTGATGTACCTTAAATTTCAGTGATTCATTTTATGCAAGTGACGACTGAAACTCATAGAATACATCAAATAGAAGAGATAAGAAGAGAATGCAGAAATCCCTGGTCTGGCTCTTAGTCTAGGCTATGTATTTCCAGAGGTATGGCTTTGTGGCAGGTGAAAAAGAGGCCCATCATTTTCATTTACAAGAGACTGTGATCAGAGGACACCACAAATAGCCAAACATGGTGTTTATACACAGAGTGCTCCCATATTGTTGCAGTCAGTGTCAAACCATGCTATTTGTATTTCAGAATGAGGAAAATTAAAAAAAAAAAAAATCAGATAGTCAAGGACAGAAAGATTCTCATGTTCTGTTCAAAAATCACAGAACAGCTTCTACAACCCAGAGGGAGCTGGGAAGAGTAGGAAGTCTAGTGGCAATTGTGTGCAGTGTTCACCTAGGGTGAACACTGCACACACTATGCTTTCCAGATGAAAGCATATGTGATGTAGGTGATATTTAATGTTGTTCTTATGTGTTTAAAACAGAAAATATCACCTGGGCATAGATCTTTTATTATCATTCAGATCCTTTTGACAATTTTCAATTACATTTCTGAATTTTTATTATATGTTAATGGACGATATTAATTAAAGCAGACTTCAATGCACTAATAACAATTAATTCAGCCCAAGGTGCCTTAAAGTGAGATTTTATGAGAGCTGAAATTCTCCATGGATCTCTAATTTACATTTACAACACAGGGAACTATACTTGTGGATGCTTCTACTTGGCATTCTCCTCCAAGTCAACACAGTAGCATGAAACTGGGATAGAAGAGGTGATGAGAGACTAGGGTGAAGGATTACTGTGTCCTGAAGTGTTAAGATAGGCAGTAGCTTTCATTGGTCTCAGGGGATTAACACATGTAACCCCACCTGGTAATACATACAGTTTTTAGAAAGCCGAGCACAAAATCTAATAGAGTGTGCAATCAGTTATTGGTGAAGAGCATTAGCTAGATAATAAATACACTCCAAATGTACCTACTCCCCCTGGGAAATAGCCTCTCTTGTTGTTAGTCCTTTTGTCATTCATGAGTAATATGTATTTAACAGAAATCTTGGAACAGGAAATGAAAAACTGAAGATGATAAATCTGTTCCACTTAAACAATAATCATATAGCACTGTGGCCAGTTAGTTTAATTTATAGACACCATTCCCCCTGGAAATCTTAGGTAGAGAAATTAAAAAAAAAAAAAAAAAAAAAAAAAGGCAGGAGAGGGAGATGCAGAGTGAAAAGATAAAATTTGGTACAAGGCATCTCTTACCCACTGGAGCAGTTAAATGGAAGTAAAATACTAATTAAGATTTCACTGCTCTAAAGCAGTATTTACAGTAGTTGGATGGGAACTTTTCCAGGGTTCACCCTCAGTTCCTTGGTAGAAGCTCTACACTGAAGTGTGATTTGCTCATATTTAACCTTTCATGCCCCTCTCTCACATTGTTGAGTTGGTTTTTTTGGGTTTGTTTTGTTTAATTTTTTTTTTTTTTTTTTCTGAAGAGAAAAAGTACTTTTGGACACCTGTGGCCACAAGAGATTACTAATCCATAAACATTTTTCTCTCTTGCAACCTTCCAACCTGTGGCAATAATTATGATGTCTGACACGTATTTGTGTGACTCTTAAAATAGAATTAAAACAACCCTCCTTACCTGTGAACGCAGCACTTACATTCATATGGCTTGGATAATATTCTTTTCTTTGTAGCAGGTACCACTATGCATCATATTTAAATGCCCTTCAAATCCTCCAGTAATTATTAAGGTCTTAGCTCTGGTTTCCTTACAAAAATATCGCTCAGAGTGAAGAATTTCTTTTTCTTTTTTTTTTTTTTTAATGGCAAAGAACCTGGATACGAAGTAAATTATCAGTTTAAGGATTTTTGTCCTTTTTTATGGCTGACACTTCTAAACAGCTTAGACTAGCTGTAATGTTTAATTTTGTATAAGATCTAGAAATGGATTACCTTGGAAAAGGTAAAAGAGAAGTATTTTGACCTGTGCTGCTAGCCTCTTAGCAATTTGTAACACCTCATAGGCATAAAGATTACAAAATACACACTGAACTGATGTTGCCAAAATAAATTTGTCAACTTAAAAAAAAAAAATCCAACAAGGAAGCATCAAAAATACATAACACAATCAAAAAATGTCAAACCAGTAACTGGTGAGACATAAAATGTTTTTCCTCTGTTTGTTTGGAAAGAATATTTTGTTAACAGTTTGTAAATCAAGTTTTCAACCTGTTTGTCTCATCTTTTGAATGGTGGTCTTAGATATTCTCTTTAACAAGCAATTAAAATTTATGCGAACCAGTCTGTTTAAAAAGTTCCATACATTTCTTTGATTTTGTTTAATTGACTAAAAAGAAAGTAGATTCAAGAACTGGATTCACAGGCAGTCATTTCTTCCTGAGATTTCATGACATTTGAATTTTATGTATACCATATGATATTTAATGAGACCTTAAAAAAAAAATAATACTTGTAATGTATTTTAGGTATATCTAGGTATGTGATGACACAGTCTTGCTCTCTTTCCAAGACTGTAAGCCTATGTTTTAAACAAAATTCTTCCACAACTGAAAGGTTCATATATCCTTATAAAATCCATGGATGCTCCAGAAGCATCTGACAGCACAAAATAACCTTTGCAGTTTCATTCAGTAAAGTATGACATACTCCTGTGTGTCTCTTAAAGCTTCCCTGTTGAAATCAGTACATAGTAAGGTCCAGACCTGGCTGGGAATATAAATCAAGTAATTTTTCATAAGTCTCTTCATTACTAGCCAATAACACAATTCAAGAGAAAGATTTATGGAAATGCAAAACTAGGTCTACATCATATAATTAGCATATACAGACATTTTATTTTGTCATTTCTGTAGTTTATGGGAAGCTTTATAGCCATATTTTATACTTTAGCTGGCTTCTTCTCAACTTAATGGCAAAACTGCTTGATACTTACAAACCAGATACCATTTTCTTCTTTCAGGTCACCACAGAACTATTTAACAACAAGTCCCAGATTTCACTCTTCCTCACAACTTTTTTTTTTCTTTCTCCTTTGCATTTATTTTGTTCTCCCCCCCTTGAAAACTGCTTCTGTACTAGAAAAATAAAACCTTTATGTTTTTCAAACAGTTACTGAAAAAATGCAATCTACTGGTGCATAGCATGGAAGCAAAAGATATTACGGCTACTGTAATTCACAAGCCAAACTTTGTGAACAAGGCCCATCCACAGTAAAGTCAGGATGGTTTTAAGGTCAATGCACTGATTTACACAACTGAAATTATACAGACATAAGGAAGCATTCCTTTTTTTACCATAAAATTGCTTGGGTAGAGTGTGATCTCCTGAGAGATTTATGCAGAACCATATCTCTAGCAAGATGAAAAGAGCATGCTGTTCTCAGAATCAAAGCCGAGGAAAAAGAAGAAAAAATAAGCACCAGAAAGGACAAAATACCCCATCACTCATGCAAGTACTATGTCCTGAAAGGAATTTCTGTACCTCTCAGCAAGATCTGTAATACATAAATACATATATATTCTGAATGATAACACTTTTTTGATTAGTTAAATCAAGTCCTACTTTTTTATTTTAAGAAAAATTAAAAATTATAAGTTTAAAGTCTTCTCAAGCAAACAGTGGGCTTGCACCCCATAACTGATAATTAAGTAATATATTACACTAGATACACAAATTCCTATTTCAAGCTTATTTTAATTGAGAACTGTCATTTGCCACAATATTTTGAGACCCAAAATCCACAAAAGCTTGTATGGAACTTTACCTCTTACCAGAGACCTTGATAAAGCACTAACTTTCAGAGCAATGAGACCTGAGAACACTTTTCAGAGAAAGAAAAAGCAGAAGTGCAAAGGAGTAAAATAAAAAGCACCTCACAAAAATATTCATAATTTGTTGATGTGTTTTACAGATTTATATTTTACCTTTCCTTGTATTTTATTTTGTAGTCCTTTTTTTTCCCCTCTGTCTGGTATTTCTTGACAGCATCTATGAGGAATGAATTTTTGAAAGAATGATCTTCCTTTATGCCTCCATTACAGTGGTCACAAGAAAATCTGCAAGGTGCTTGATGGCAGCTCTAAATTAGATCACTTGAGCTGCAAAATCTCTGAGTAGCACCATCAATGTATTTGGAAGCACAAAAATGCAAGTGCAAATTTAGAGGAGCGAAAAGACAGGACTCAGCTTTTTACAAGAAATGTCAGAGACAGAGTAAATGTATAATTCTTTTTTATATGACACACAAAAATACACACTGTTCCCACATTCTTAAGTACTGTCCTCTGAAAATACATCTTCTCATAACCTCCATGGGAAATAAACCACACAGAAACTGAGAAGATATGCAAACTGAGTTTCCCGAACTAGATTCCTCATTGTGTTACCTGCTTAAGTGCATAATTAACACTTTGGGCAAACACGGCTTTTTTAGATCTTGGTTAGGTATTCCTGGAGTTTGTTGGGTTTGGTTTCCTGCAGATTATGCACGTGAAAATTCATAATTGAAGAAAAAGATAAATATAGTAATTAAAAGATGAAATTCAGCTTATGGTTGCAGGTTGGCAGAACCTTTTCTGCAGCAGTTAAAACTAGGTTAGTGCAATGACAGAAGACAGTAATGGCATGTCTCTTTAGTATTTGTCACATGCTTGTTTAGCCTGGCAAGGATGCCAATCTATCACAAGGAAGTATTCATGAAAAATGGCAATGTGTGTGATGATAAGATCAGTACTTCTGCAGACATATATAAAAAAACCCTGTTTTCCAGACAGATGCTGAGAACAGGAATTTTAGATGCCCCATTTAAACAGTGCGGTTATCAGATAAGTGCATGATGCCACATGAAAGAAAATTATTTATAGAACCTGTGAGAGGAGTTTCTCCACACATGTAACATTTGTGTTGTGTAACAAGCATACACAGCCACAGGCATAACCAGTAGTACACATATTCAACTGGTAGATTTAAATTTCTAAAGCTCCAAATCATGGCTGTGCATTTTAGCCCTGTCTGTGGAGCTACTTACCTCTAACCCTTCTGACAACATTTCCCTGTCTCGTATTTCAGGTAATGATAGGAGTTTCAGTATTCTTTAATGACTCCTTTGTGCCAAACTTCATCTATAGTTTTCTACTGAGTTTGGATATGGATTAATTGCCAGTCTGCTCTTCGTGGCGACAGAGAACTGTGGATACAGTAAAATCACACGTAAATTCCTGTGACGGGAAGGGAAAGGACAGAAGAATAGAATGCCATAACATCCTGAGAATAGCCAGAAGAGCTGAATTAGAACAAGGAAGGAGGATGGTAGTCATTGTTTCCTCTCTGAACCAAAGATTCAGCTACATCTCCTTTTATTTAGGAACAATGATCCAGTTAGTTTTTACAGTGAAACCTGAAAGGTGCTGAGCTCCTCCAGATTCCTTTTTCTTTACTTATGGATTGTTCTGGCTACCTATTTGATCCTGTTTGATTCTGTTCCTACAGTCTGTGCCTGACTTAGAAAAAAAAAATTGTATGTGAAGATAAAAAGGCAAGAAATTTGCATTGATAGTATGTCTCCAATGACTAAAACTTTTCAACATTGTAACAGTCTGTACCAGCTGTACTTAGATTATTAGCATATCCTTCTGTACAGATGTCTAGAAACAATTTGGCAATTTTAGAAAAAGCCATATTTACTTTTTCTCTGAAAATATTGATCATGCTGGAATATGGTGCTCTATCACGATGGAGCTTTTACCATAAGAGACATCAATGTCCTTTCTATAACATTGAATTTTCACCCAGTCTTCTCACATGTCTCTTTTGCCTGATGAGGATTTGTGCTGGGTATTCTCTGGGCAGTGCAAAATCAGATATATGTACACATGCACTTTCATACATCTCACTATATTTGCTTTGTTCTCTCACAGTAAATACTGTGATAGTCAACATACATGGCTGAGAATACCATAGCTGTTCATAAGCACTATCTTCTGACACTAATGTTTTTCCTCTAACTGGGTGTTAAATGACAAAAGCCTGTTAAAGTCTGAGAAATTGTTATTTTTCCCTCTAGCAACTCAAAGTAAAATGGAATGATGTTTACAGATTAAAAGCAGAATATTATGACAGTTTGGGACAACAACCTGAGATTGGAATGCATTCTTTTATAGCTACATAGTAATTTTAATTCAATATAAGCTGCAAAAGTAAAAAAAAAAATCAAAAACTCTTGTCTTTAATTCAATTTTTCTGAGTTTCATTTCTTTCCAGTTTGAATTTGGGCTTGGCCTGGTGTAAGACCTCTTCTCATAGGATCTGCTTTGGCTGAGAAGGTTTATGTTGGAAGCGAGGGTCCCTTCCCCACACTCCTGACAATGATTTGAGGTGATACCAAATAATAAATCTGGATCTTGGCCACAACCCCTCCCACCTATTGCAAAAAAATTAAATCTGGTCTTTGTCCTTTGCCTAAATCAGGATGGTACTCTTTAGGGTAAACAAATACACCATGTGCAGAATTCAGTTCTGTGTGTTTAACCCTGATCATTAGCAAGGGCTTAATAAAATATTAAGATGCTGAAAGGCCTTTTGCTCTTGCTGTACAAGCATCTATCCAGGATGCTCTTTTTAGAGATGCCATAGAAATGCCACAGGCCACCATATCCTGCAACTGCCACAAATTGATAATAATCAGGAGGGCATTCTATACAGCACATGATTAAAAAAAACAATTTTTAGATCATCTCAAATGCTCAAATGAGATAAAGGTGGCAAGGAATGCTTAAGAATTTCAAGTTTTGTGGAAATGTAGACAATTCAGCCATTTCTTCTGATTTGAAAATAGCATCTCCTTCTCTTGAAGAGATACCATTTCTCATGATGCTAAAGTCCCAGTTTCCAAGAAGCTCAATGAGGCTCAAGTACTGTCTTGTCCCTAATGCTAGTCGTTCTTGGGCACAATTAAGCTTCTCAGGCAGAGCACTTTGCACACTCAGTGCTCAGATTGCAAATGTAGTGCACATACAGAGCTTAAGACGACTTAATTTTGTAGCATTAAAAACTGGCACATCCCATGGGTGTGAATTCACTTCTGAAAAAGGAGAAAGACAGATTTTTTTTTCCTATTATTCTATCTTCTTAGTCCCTTAAAGATGTTGTTGAAAGGAAAATTTAAAGCCTTCAGCAAAGATGAAGAAATGTGTTCTTAAAATGAATCCCAAAGAAAAGTACCCTTAACAATAATACAAATATTATACTACCAAATTTTTCTCAAAGATGCAGGTGGGTGGGAGGGGTCACTGTGCAATTATGTGTATGCATACATATGTATATGTATAAATGTGTATGTACATATACATATGTATATATGTGAATGTGTATATATGTGAATTTGAATATGAACAGCATAATTTTTTTGAATGGGAGCCGACATTGAAGGAGATTTGTGAGTCTTGGTTTTACAGACGTATAAGCTTTAAAAGATTTTTTTAAATCTGTACTATGCTACTCAATAGGCAAAGAGGATAATTCCTTTACTTTAAAAAATGTATTTCTACCTGCTTTACTTGGCTTGTACCACCCTCTTGTTGAAAGAATAATGACATATCACCTAACTCCTGTTCTACTGCTTCAGTCTAATGAGTCTGGGCAGATCTCATGAATTCAGAGGATAAATGAAGCTCTAAAAAGTTGGGGTTTTTTTGCATTTGTAAGACTAAATTGAGTTCATGACCCTTCTAACCCCCAATGTAATTTAAATCCATTTATTCACTTTCCTATGTACATTTTCACTTACAGTAGATTTTCTTTAAAGTGGGATGTTTCCCTGGGTTCTACATGAGTACATGCATCTTCATATGGAAATAGACACACATTTTAAATGAACTAAATGAACGCTTATGCCTGAGATTTCCAAATCATAGTCTGTGAAACCTTGCAAACATCACACTGAAGTATTCTACTTCTTAGAAATGTCCTTTCCTTCCTCTCTTTCCCTCTCATTTTCCCCTTTGCCTTTCCATGTCCCTTCCTTTCAAACACTTCTTCTTCTCCTTAATTTTTATTTCATTTATTTTCCTCCTTTTCTTTTTTTAATTTCTTCAAGTCTTGCCAATGCAACTTTTGTCTCTTTAATATTTGGAAATTGGCACTGACAACTGCTTGCTATCATTCAGCTACCATGGCTCTGTTAAGAATAGTGGTGGAGACTGATGAAGACAGTAGCTGAAGCATCTCAGCTGAGCTGTTATGGTATCAGGAAGCTTGAGGGATCAAAATAAAGGCTGTCCCACCTAATGAGATATAAGTCCTTCCTACTTGTCAGGAAGCAAAAGGAGAATGCTTATGTGTCCATCAGGGATCTTCTGGGTCTGTTTGCAAATAGGAGTCCCAGAGGTTGGACTAATTATAGTCTGCTGTATTTAAGGTACAAACCTAATCAGTGCTTCCAAAACGAAGGATGACAACAGAGTATTCCCTAAAGACTGCTGCAACTTCATGATTATTCATTATAGAGTAAAAGGATATGGGAGATGTGTTACACTGTAAAAAGATGGGGATATACTCTTCATTGAAGGAGGTTTTTCTTACATATATGCTATGTTAGCACAAGTTTTATCATAGAATAATTAAGATTGGGAAATGCCTCTAAGATGTTTGAGTTCCCCCATCACCCAGCACTGCTGTGTTCACCACTAAACTGTGTCCCCAAGTGCCACACTCACGTGTTTTGAGAACTTATAAGTGATTCTACCCTAGAAGTGATTCACCCATGGGCAGCCTGTTCCAATGTTTGACAACCTTTTCAGTGAAAAAAAAAATTCCTAGTATCAAATCTATAGCTGCCCTGGTGCAGCTGGAGGCCATTTCTTCTCCTTCTGTCACTGGTTGACTAGGAGAGGAGACCAACCCTTACCTGCTACACCCTCTTTTCAGGCAGTTTTAGTGAGCAATAAGCACCCCCTTGAGTCTCCTTTTCTCCATGCTAAACAGCCACAGCTTCCTCAGCTGCTCCTCAAAATAGTTATGCTTCAGACCCTTCATCAGCTTTGTCTTCCTTCTCTAGAACTTAGGGTGTGGCCTCGCCAGTGCTGAGAGACTTCCTCAGGACCTCATCAGAACCTTTCTTGATTTATTGCACAAAGAAGAAGAAGGGTTTTTTCCTTTCACTGAGAATCTTCATCAGAGACCAAGGTCCTCATGTACCTGTTGACTCATTGAAGGTACAGGACTAGAAGAGGGTGTGACCTCACTGGAGAGGGGGCAAGTGACAAAGCAGAGGTTCAAAGATGGCACCACCAAATGCTTCTCTCTACAACACAGGTCTTGGAAAGCCACAGTTTCATCTAGAGGGAACTTGGAGTTTTTATGTTGTCATCTTACTTTTATGAAGGAAAAATTGTCTGGACTGTTGGCTATTTTCTGCTTATATTCAAGTCCCACGTAATGTGAATTTTTCAAAAGCCAGTTGTAAGCATGTAGTTGTAGCAAAAGAGAAAATCAAATGTCAGATCATCAGTTACTTTGAAATCCTATTCCACACAAAAGGAAAAAGTGATCCAAGAGAAAATGTGTGGAAACCAGAACCTCCAAATAAGATAGCAGGAATTTCAGAGACATTGATTTCAGCAAATGTTTTTCTAATGAACGTCTAATGCCCAATGAATTTTTAACTGTTTTGATTTTTTCATGGTGAAAGAATATCAGAAGATGGAGAAAACATTATTTTCCAATTTTTGAAAATTTTATAATGCTTTATTCAAAAACTCTGTCATTTTTTGTGATACTTGAATCACCTTCAGGCATTAAAAGAATTATGGCCTTTCCAGTCAAAGCAAATAAATTGTATAGAAGTTAATACACGTTCTAAGACTTTACATCTTCCTGCTTCTGGATAAACAATCATGTCACAAAATCTTATATAATTGATCTAATATGGTCCTTGTTTAAAGGAAGCCTTCTTATCCCCTTACTGCATATCCTCCTCTACTAGATAAGATGTTGCATGCATCTTGGAAAGGATGGACTTCAATGTTTGTTAGAAAAAAAAAAAGGGGAAAAGAAGAAAAAGAAAAAAAAAAAGAATTGTCATCCAGCCAAATCCTCAGGCAAGATAGATGTGAGATCAGAAAATTTCCTCCCTCCTCTGCCTCTACTCCTTAATAGTAGATAAATTTTTATTTTTGTGAGGGCTAAATATTGCCTCAGGGACTGTAAGTGCCCAATATCAGGTTCTGGACTTTCATCCATGAGCAATGGAAATTCTGCCAATAAAATCTTTGTATGGCATATACTGTATCAGCTGCTCTGTATCACAACAGATACATCTGTCCAGCTGAACCAGATGACTTCTGGAGTCCTTTCTGACCTCAACCATTCTGTGGCATGCAAACACCTACAGTTGATTCCAAAAAAACCCTCCCAGACTGACATTCAGATCACTGGTCCACCTTCCTTTGTTTTCTTCCCATCTCGTGTTCTGTGGAACTAAGTTCTGAAAAGACAAAACTTGTCTGAATTTTAAACCTATAACATTCAAGTTTAACAAAAAATATGATGAGATTATAAAAATCATCTCACGTTTTCGTTCTCTTGCAATGCAGTACCACACTACCCCTACCCTCAAAGAGAGTGTCACTCCTAGTCCTGCCATATAAAGCAGAACAATGAGGGACTATGCACGTCCATTATCCAGCTGATCTGTTGAATGTTTAAACTAATTATTAGCAATCTTAAGAGAGAGAGAAAAAACCCCCACACACCATGATTCCTCTTGTCTTCACAGGAATGAATTGGAGCAGACAGATTGAATCTACTGCCAAGGTTAAATCCTTTATTTTCAATGACACCAATTATTTTGAGCACAAATGCTTTAATTATCTCAAGCAGGCAATTAATAAGTTGAATCCAAAAAATCAGGCATCACTATGAAACTGTCCAGCATTCAAATTCTTTTTTCCTCAAACATATAAACCACAAAACCTTTTAAAAAGTTTTTTCAGTTTCCATTTTCACAGCCAAAGAGCTCAAGGATTTCTAACTCTTTCTTTAACCACCATTCAATTTAGTGCCGAAATAAACATGTTTACAAGAGAAGAATCTGGGTTCTCTTGCTCATAAGAAAAAAGTAGTATAAAGGCAAACTAGCATGCTTGGAAGCACTTTGGATCTATATTACTTATGAGCTTCCTCAATAACACGTTCCCTGGACTTGAAATATATGTGTAAAATGATTTCCCCAATAAGAGAAGAACTTCTGTACATTTCACTCACCAGGCTTCTACAATACTTGCTAAAGAATTTACATAATAAGAAGTTCAAGGAAAAAAAATAAGGTAAGAGTGAAAGTTGGCTAAATGATGGTTGCTTGGAAATTAAAGTTTCTTTTTATTTTTAAGTGAACTGTCCGTAGTAAAACTTTGTGTTGATGAATGAAACACAAAAGTGTTTAACTTCATCAGCAGAACTCTAAAAAAAAAAGTGAGAAAGTGAGCCTCCACTATGAAGATGAACACACTTTTATGTATCAGCTTAAGATTAAAATAGTGAAAATATCCTGTGATACATCTACCAATGTAGTGAAGTATGAGGTGCAAATAGAAAATCCTTCCTGACACATTAGGTGATCTGCTGCAGTCCTGTGACAGGAAATGAGGTTGCTTTTACATACTAACTTGCTCAACTACAAAGGTTTCAGATGTCATAAAACTATACTGGTTGTTTAAAGTTCAGCCTCTATAACTACCTTGATAGCCTGAGGTAGAGGTTTCCATAGGTTCACTTCGTCTGATTAATGACTAAATTCTCTTTATTGATTCTAATTTATTGGTATTAAGATGCAATATCCAAAATAGTTTCAACCAGGGTTAAACAGGAATTTGAAGCTTACTGCAAAGCCCAAAGGCAGTAGGAGTACTTTACTGCTCTATAGGGATCAGAGATTGTACCAACATTTTAATGAGTGTCTGTACCTCAGAAGTCATTTGTTGGCAAAACAGGGATTTTCTGGGGTCTGGTGAGAAAAAAAATAAGTGCATTTGGCCCCATCCTCCTCTCTCATCTCTGTCACTAACCTGCTAACCTTTGACTGGTCACTTCAGGCCCTCTGAACCTGTTCCTCTTCAACCAATTCATTGTGATGGTGTTGTTTTTCAGACAGAAAAAATGGTAGTCAGTTTGGAACCAGTATCTACCTTCTGGTTCAAGCAATTTAGGAATCTTATAATTGAGAGGAAATACACCCCAAAGATTTTAATATAGGAAATGGAAATGTTATGTTAAAAAATATGGATATATTTCAAATTTACAATGTCACTGTTCTTTCTGGGCTGTATCTTCTGTGTCTCAGCCATACAGAACACTCTCACTTATGAGCAGCATATGGGTCAAAAAGTGTAATCCTTTACAATACCCATCTCTTTGTGACATAGAGACTTTGGAAGAACCACTTGTAAAAATCACTGAAGGCTGTGCATGAACAAATCCCATTTGTAGCAATTATCCTCAAGAACTGGGAACTTGCTTTACACTACTGTATAGTTCAAAGGCAACTGTAGCATAAACAAAAAGTTTGCCTGTCTTTCAAATTATGGCCTTTCCAGTCAAAGCAAATAAACTGTATAGAAATTAATACACGTTCTAAGACTTTACATCTTTCTCTCTCAGTTTTTATAATTTATTTTACAACAAATGTTTTCTTACCTTTTTTTTCCTTTTTTTTTTTTTTTTTTTTTTTTTTTTTTTTTTTTTTTTTTTTTTTTTGTTCTTATTTGACAATTTTGTTGTGATCTGAGCAAAGCTAAAGCTCAGGGAGCATTATTCATTGGACAGACCAAGTCCAACATTAGATTACAGCTGTTTTACCTCATAGAGGTAAAAATTTTGGATCATAAAGCACCCCTAAGTGGCAGATGGCTCTAAGATATTGAGTCCAATCTGCGTCCCTCCCTTTCTAAGGCAGGGAGCTTTTGTCTTTTCCTTCTACCTGCAGGTGATATTATATTCATCAACTGACCAGTTTTGTTTCCCAACTGTTGTCTTGAACACTTTGCTATCCTAAAGTCTGTATTTTTCCTCTGGATGGAGAAGATGTCACAATAAATAAAGTCATTATAGAATCCCAGAAAATTTGACTGTTAAAGATCTTGAAAATTCACTTAATTTTTCCATTTGTTCCAATGTAGGATTGATCATATCCATAGCATTCTCGACAGATTTGTAATATGATCCTTAACATTTCTGACAAAGACCTTCATGGACATGTTACCACTTGTCGCTATTACCACCATTAGAATGCTCTTTCTAATACATATCATGCTTATTTTAAATCCCTTTTCAAATGTAAGATGATTGCTTGCTGTATTGCTCATAGGCTTGCACTGCTCTTTGAACAACACAGAGAACTATTACTTTATGCCTCTCTATTCTGAAGAAGTCTTTGACAGAATTGAACATTAGCATCATGGACCCTCTAGGTCTTATCTTTTTGGTTCTAAGCTATTAATGTACTGGGCATAAAGCCCTACAGAGCCTAGCAAAGATATTTTGTTTCACTGCTGAATACTGGAGAGCAGCAGCTTCTGTTTCAATGAGATTTTCTAGCCATTTCACAGTCACATTACAGAAGTCTCATTCAGACTCTATTCCTTACATTGCCTATGGGAACATTACAAAAGACAGCAAACACATGGTAATAGAGAAGTAGAAAGAGTTAAAAACATATCACCTACCCATTCTTCAGCAGGAACACTGGTAAGTTCATAGTCAATTTTTTTTTTTCAATTATTAATTTGCTAAAGCTCTTCTTGAAGGAAAGGAGAATTTTTTCTATTTTAAAAATAATATCTACTTCTTCTATTCCTGCCATGGACTAAAATTGTCAGGAATGGTTCCTAAGCTTTGCTTTCTCTGTCTAACTGTGTGAGTACTTGTAGGATCATTATCTTGGATATAAGTTAAACTATTCTGACAGACAAATGTGTAATAAAGCACATGCTACTAGCTTGTTTTGCTATGTAGAATAATTTTCAAGAAAAATTCCATCATTTGTTTTAATGTGCAACTGTGTCATCTTCAATTTCTCAGGCAGTTTTTACATTGCTGCCTTCAGTTGTCCTTTGAGATAATGACTAAGGTAACAAAAATACAGGGAACACCGTAATGTAAAAATACCTCCTGAAAGCCTAAAAGGAACAACAGAAAAAAATCTAGCTAGAGGGCTTTGCAAGCCAGCATCTACCTGCTGTCCAAGAAAAGAATAAGCATAGGAGCAGAGCCAAGTACCTGGGAGCCATGTAATTTCTTATGATGTAATCACATAGATCCTATTAGATGAATTTTATGATTCTCAGTATTTAATGCATCTTAGTAAATGTAGTTAATTTTGTACCGTCCCCCTCAAACCAAACATCAACATTTGTTAATAATTATCATCTCTCTTTTAGGGGATTTTTTTGAAAGTTTGAAAACCAGTAATGAGAAGATAAGAGAGCCTAGAAATCAAGAGGGCATATATCTTCGCCTCTGTGTTCACAGAGCAGGCAATTAAATAACTGAAGTGTTTCATAAGACACAACACTTGAAGTGACACCTTGCATAAAAGCTGGCTACAGTAAGCCATCCATTATCTCAGGAGAAAATTGGAGGTTTTGCAGCACCATTTGATTTGGATATATATAACGTAACTATCAATCTCTATAATAATCAGATTTCTCAAGTGTACTCCCAATACTTACAATGACATCTTACCAAGATTTTTCTCAAAAGGCTTGAATAAGAATAAGCTATTTTTAACCCTGTGGGTCTTGACAACTCAAAACCTCTGCTTTCTTGAATTGATTGCTCCTGTGAGAAACTAAATCAGAAAGGCTGAATGGTTGAGCAGGACTCCCTGCTTTCTGACTTGAGGTACAACTGTTTGAACATCTTTCATACAACAAAAAAAGAGCAAATAAATATGTATTTTTTCTTTATTAGAAATATGTGTTCTGTCTTTATTAGAATATTTTCCATACTTTACAGAACAGTTCTGCCTCTCTCTCTTTTCAATTTACAGAAGTATTGACTTCAGGTTTCTAATCTAGAGTTTGTTCTTTATCACCAAATTTAGGACTTGTGCTCTCGCTAAAGTTATCTTTAGTGCCAGGCTATGTTTAACAGTTCTGCCCTGTATATGTATTAGGTTAGAATTTTACCCTCCTGTTCAAAGAGATGCTGTGAACATATCTTACTAACATTCATCATTACCTTAGGGACAGTTTTAGCAGCTATTAACTTAGAAAATGTAATTGTCCTAACCATGATGAAATGACAAATAGTACTCTACTGGCTATGACAAATTCATCTGCTTTTTTTTCAACCATGAATATATATAATCCACATGTGAACACCTCAATTTAGAAAAGCATATATTTGAAAACTAGTCAACTTTATTCCCATATTTCTGCCTCTGTCATTTGGTATTCCACATCTGCTCAATTTTCTACAGTTGGTCTGGGATGAAAGCAATGATCACTGATTTTATTTTTTTTTTAGGGTCAGTTTCTTGACAATACTGACCATACTGTCATATTTTTCTCTTACACTGGACAAATGTTTATTTGACATGGGCTACTCTCCAAATAAACCTAGTGAAGTCTCCAAAGTACAGTTTCTTGTATTTTTTGAGTAAAATGATCTTTCTTTTCCATGAAATAAAAGTTCCTCATAAAATTTAATAGTTTTTCAATTGAAAAAGAAAGGCTGGTGATTGTTTGGTATGTCTCTAGAGCAGCTTGTCCTAGGTGCAGAAATTAACTGGAGATTGGTTTAAGGTCTGCAGAGCCTTTCTGAAGTTTCAGCTTCTTCAATCTACTGCAGTGTCCCTACTTTAGTTGCACTGTGAGGCTGACTAGATGGAGTATCAGCAATCCCAGCACCTTGCTGTGCACATGCTCTGCCTGCAGATTGTGCTACATCATGCACAGAAGTTGTCTCTGACATCCCACCAGCACAACATCTACGCCTTTGCTATTTGTCAAGGATGAGAGTCCTTTACATTGTGTATAAAGTTGCAGCAATCTAATACGTACAAGTACTTTTTATAGGTTTTTTTTCCTTAGCCACCGTCAGCAAGTCATTCCTTCTGAATATGAGTATGCAAAGTCACAGCATCAGTTAATTTGTCAGCAGTGTATGCAACAGCATTGGAGAACCATCAATCCTGTACCTGCATTCTGCAAAGTAAATATAGTGCATGATTTATTATGTCTGATTCCCAATTCTTTCTCCCTTACTTCAGAGCCACTGTGCCTGACTCTGCATGTCTAGCTTAATTCTAAATTTCTAACAGTCATGCTTCATTCTAAAGGTTGATAGGAGAACTTCTGTATTTAGGGCAGAAACGTGAGGTTCAGGACTGTATGGTAAATCTACATTTTATCACAGTCTTAAGCTATGCTTGCTGTTACCAGTCACAGCAAATTCTAAAAGGAGGCAAAACACAAACCCTGCAATTTCTTAATTTTAGACAACAGCAACTAAAAAAAAAAAAAAAAAAAAAAAATCTTAAACAGTGGTTTGTTTTATTTGTTTTATTTCTTCTTTTGGTCAGACCTTTATTTGTGATCATAGACTAAGAATACCTAAATAATACTGTAACATAATTCATGTAGACTTAGGAAATTCCTTTCCTTATCAGCCCTTCACAAAGTAAATGTATTTCCTGTAATTATCAGACATCAATTCACTAAAAGCAGTCTTTTCTGACTGCCTCTAAGCAACAAAGAAGAACACATCAGGTGAATGTGTGATAATACTGTTACCACTTCTTAATTTTTTTTATATACTTGAATTTTAGAAGTTGAACACATATAACTGGACCTCTGCACTTCAGTCTGAATTATATTACGATGAAAATAAGTGATAAGTCTTCTTCTTTCTGACTCCACCTGAGTGTAATACCTGACAAGTGATTAAATGCAAATAAAACCTGTTTCATAAAGAATGCATTTTACTGTGTGCTCTTTTATCTTTTTGATGGATAACAAGTTAATACAACTGTGTAATTCAAAGCTTTCTTGCTAGCACAATTAAAGCACCAGTAATTCAACAGACTTTTTCACTGGAATGATATTAGTCTAGAAACATTTTTGGGGCGGTTTTTTTTTTTTTCACATTAATATTCACAGAGACTGAACATTTTTCCTCCTAGAAAAACATACCAAAATATCACCATCTAGCAATAAAAGCAAGGAGTACTTGTTGCTTGTTAGCAACATGGATCCTGTTATCCATTTATCTCTGATGTGTCTGATTTTGATTCTGCTGGGGACTGATGACATAAACCAAGCACAGATTCTTTCACAACAGAAAGATTGGTGAGAAATACTCTTCAAGTCACTTAGGATGGTATTCATCTCACTTAACTTCAGACATCTACATCCAAGTTAATCACTGTATACTCCCTTTATAGTCAGTGGAGAGAAATAAGCAGTTTTAGGATGCAATTCATCCTTCCTGTTCCAGATAGCTTCTTTAGAATAGAATTAATCACCCTTTCAGGCTATCTTCTTTTTACCATTGACTATACAGGTAGTCCACAATGACTAGATCAGATATAAATATCTGACTTGTAAACATTTATGTTTGCTGAGATAAATCTTGCCATTGTGGAGAATTTTGTTACAGAAGCTGAGGAAAACTGAGGTAAAATGTCCCTGTATATCTGTGCTAATATTAAGTTTGGGTTTATTTCTCAGTCTGGTCTTCCGGAAATTGAAGTTTGGACGCAATGTGACTATCTGTAATAAGTTATTGTGATGACTACATAACAGGTAATGTCATATATGCATTTTAATTCTGATAGACATAAGTTTATTAGTGCAATTTCTCAGATGGAACACCCAGATGACAATCAAGAAGGGTTTTGCTAACAATGCCCCACCTCATCCAAAATGAGTGCCCAGTCAACACTGTCAGGTGCTGGGATGCTCTGTCTGTCCATTCTGGTAGAGAAAATGAGATGGGAGAGTGTTCAGTGGGAATCTGAAGATTGCTATGTTCCCCCCACTTGTCAGTTCTCTGCTGACCAGGAGCTAGCAAACTGCTAGAACTTTAGGGTGACAGTGTGCTGATAAGGCTATAAAAGCAAATCAAAGCTAATAGAATGCTCCTCTTGCTTTGAAATATGATCACATGGATCCATGACTCTGATTTTGCATAAAAAGATGAAGGAGCTGTGTTCCTTAATTAAGTGAAAGGAAAAAAAAAGAGAATTAGCCAATATAATTTGCATGAACAACATTCTCTACATAACCATTTCAGTTGAAGTCCATTAATTATTGGTTGAGTGAATGTCTGGGTTTGAAAGACAGGTATCTGCTAAGGAGGGGCAGGACCTCCTTAGGAAATGTGGAATCCAAATCCCCTCCCTCCGAATTATTATAATTTAAGAAATTAAAGGGGCTTTCAGGCAGAGTTACGGGATAGGGATAACAGTTCTTTACTAGTATTTCTAACAATGCAAA